>JAYKQN010000001.1:32572500-32832500 GCA_036785175.1 Eupleurogrammus muticus
GCGTTCTCCTCTACCTGTCTGTCCCTGTTCGCCACAACGGGAGCCTCTCCTCTCTCCTCTCTTGGCCCGAGCAGATTACGGCTTCAAAAAGCTGAGCCGCCGAGCTACTGAGGCGCGAGGAACAGGAGCGGGGCCGAGCGTTCCCCAGAGACACAGTCACATGTATAAAATACGCCGCTACGCAGTCCAACAGAAGCCGGATGGGAACAGAGAGCAGTGTGGCAGCAGTATCAATTCATATAGATGAGAAGGACTTTATTTGTAGGATGTAAGAATAGCACCAGGGACAAGCCCTGAGCTACATCCACGAAAATGTCACAGACCAACATTGTAGGAACCTCCTATGAGCGCCACATCAATTCAATTATAGACATGGTCTATAAAAACTAAATCAACTTTTGAATTGTTTATGATTGAAACAAGCTTGAGAACTGTTTGGAATCACATTGTCTTCAACTTTAATTGGTGGCTACCATGGTTAGAGCTGGAGACAGGCATGAACTGGACAGAATGTGTGTGTATCTGTATTATGTCCATCATATTGACCAACACATTAAGACAGCATTAAATTGACAGCATCAAAAACACCTAGAAAGAAAAGAGGCATAATCTAGAAAGAAAAATGAAAATGGTTACCCTGAATTATATGATGTGTTAAGCTGTGTTCAAACAAAAATAGATTTGTGCAACATATGATTACATACTGCAATGCATACATAGTGTAATAGGTGCAGCACTATTTATATAAAATGAATGGGAAGTTCTCTTCAGGGGGCTGAGGCCCTTCCCTTTTTAGGCATTAGGTCTGTTTGTGGGTGTTTTTTATTGTAATATAAATATATTAATATATTAAATATTACAGTAACAGTTTTTATCAAACTTTCTAAGTTGAACCACTTCTCCTAATCTGTATATTGAACCTGAATGTCTACCTTGTTGATGATATTGATGAAATTAATAAAATCCCTGTGGGAAATTCACAGTGTCCTGTTGCCTTGATTTATTATTGGAATAGTAGTAACATCTTCAAAACTTCTATCCACCCACCACAAATAGTTAATTAATTAATTAACATAAAATAAAAACTTGTAATCCTTTTGGTAATTAATAAAGCCAGTCATCTTAATATGATCATTTTCTAAGTTTATAGCATAATGATTGTCATTTATCACTATTTAATGACATTTTGCTGGCTAAGCAATTAATGTTTTACTAAACACTAATAATTTTATGAGAATAATACATTTATTTGCCTCTATGTGATCAGACAAAACTTATATCAAATGCACTCAATATAAAGTAAAACCATTAAAGCCTTTAAACTAGATTGAGTAAACCTGGGGGCTATGGTGAGTTACTGACAACTTCTTGGCCATAGACTGAACCACCTAACACCATAGTTAGGCTACATGTCATTTTTCATCAGTTTTTGCACAAAATGTTGAACGATTCCTTTTATTCCCATTAGAGCTAATGAAAGCAACTGAAGAACATAAAACTAATATGATTGGTTCAGCTGGACCTGGTATGAGCAGTGGCGACACCACAGACTGCAATTGCAAAACGCCTGTCTGGTGTGTACGTTCACACACCAGACAGACTTGTTTTAATATATTACAGTAAGTGCGTTCAAAGCAAAGGCGGCATTGTGTTGGTAACACTTTCAGTGCACACTTATTTTTGACTCCTGGTGCTGTGGAGGTATGGTGCTAGCACCAAATTGCACATGCAATTGCTAGATCGCACTGGCGTAGAGTGTTAATGTTCTTTTTTCGTGTGCTAGCTGTAAATAGCCGATGTAGCCGCACGTCTTCTGCCAGGTGGGCGTGGTCGCAGGGGTGGTCTATCACAATAGAAAGCGCAGTGGTGAATTGAGGGCAGCTTAACGCCTCACGTTAAGACTGAGTGAAAGCAGGTCTTAAGTGCTAATGCAGCATCTCGTGTGTGCTATTTACAGGGCACATGAGAAGACGCGCCGGTTCCTGTGAGCACAACGTGCGTTCACTCCACCCACAAGCACAGCAGACATATGCCGAGAAAAATTAAAGCAATGTGAATGAGTATTATTATATCTGTATTGGAATCGTCTGAATAAAGCTGACCTGTATATGCACAGATTGCATTCCAAGATGCTGTCTGGACAAATCTGAAACAGTAAGATACTCAATTACACTATTTTCTCAGGGTGACATGGTGGTGCTGTGAGGAGTGATGTTGCCTCACAGCAAGGATGTTGCGAGTACAAGTCCTTGGTCTAGGACCTTTTTTTGTGTGGAGTTTCATGTTTTCTCTGCATCTGCATGGCTTTTCCTTCCTTGCATAGTCAAAAAAAAAGCTTAATGTTGATAGGGACTCTCAATTCCTCACAAGTGAAAGTGAATGGTGTTTGGACTGCCTTCAGCAGAGCCCTGGGACCCTTGTGAGGAATAAGTGTGTATAAAAAGTGACTGACTTTGGCATAAAAGAGCCTCAAAAATAATTTTTAAACTGGATTAATTAAAAGATTAACATCAATAGCAACTCCCAAAATTGCATGTTGAACCAATCTTACTATAAATTAAAGCTTTCATTTTTCACATACTTTATTTTATGTACTCAAGACTGGTTTATTGTCTTATACTGAAAAGTCTAAGTACATTTATACTAAGACTTACTCACTCATTCTAATATGAGGACAGACACACATAGAATTCTTTCCCCAAGCGGTCAAGGAAAATTATCTAACTTTAAAAAGCACTCTGAGACTCCCACGCGACATTGTTTTCCTATAGTTATTGATTACACCCACTAACGTGGAACGGCCGGGAAACGTGGAAAGTGACGACGCATGGAAAGCATATTCGATGTAGTCAAAGCCACTCTTCGTGTCTCTGGCATCGCGTGCAAAGAAAACGAGCTATGCACAAGCAAGCTATCGGCACCAGGTGGTCCCGAACAATGATGCCTGTTTGAAGGCTCATTTACCCCAATGTTCCAAAGAACAAAATATTCAAAGTGATCCAGAAACCAAGATTTCTTCCAGCTCATTACCATACTCATCTGTTTGTGGCACTATTCCCAACATTCACTGAAAATTTGACAAAAACGAAGTATTGTGCTAGCAATCAGACAAACAGACAGACAGAAAGACAAAGTCCTGCTAAAACATAACCTCCTTGCTGTGGGGTAATAATACGTTAATCACAGCAGTTATAAGCTTTAGCTGATTTCATGTGCAGATCTACTTCTAATGATATCTCTATTTTTGTGTTGAATTGATTGTGAGAGTTTGTCACTGCGGGTGAGGAGAGGGCAAGTGTGATCTTAGCAGGAAGAAAAGTGTCAGGGCAGATCACTCATTCAGAAAAGACTGATGCCTATGTGACTCTCAGCAGTCTGCAGCATTCACATTCACATTTCCTTTTTCTGCCTTTTGAGCCATATCCACCAAGTTAATTACTTTTGCAGTAAAGTAAGCATTAAAGTCAAAATCCAGTCAAGTCCAGTCCAAATATCCAGATGTGTTCTTGCCCCATCTGTTTTACTGTGAATATATATTGGAGCTGACACGTGTGGGTTTCAGAATGCTTTTTGCACCAACTGGCAACAATGGCTGAGATTTTGATCCAGTTCAAAAGCTGTCGCTATTTTCTGAGGTTTAATTTCTGAGAGGCAGATGGTGAGGGAGGAGGGTGGGAGAGAGAAGTTGGGTTTTCTGGACAGGTAGAGCTCGGTGACATCCCCGAAGCAGTGAAAATAGACCCAAAATTTATAGAAAATATTGCTGAGGAGGAGGAGGAGGAGGTAGACAATGAAGAGGTGGGGCCCCAGGTCAAAGCCCTGGTGCACACCTGTAGTGATGAAGTAGGGCTGTGAAGTGAAAGCTTTGAGTTAGATAAACTGAGTGTGGCTTGTGGGGTAAAAGTGAAACTAGTGCAGGAGATGTGATGCCTATAAAAGTCTATTGAAAAAGATGTGGTCAGAAATAGTGTCGAAGGCTGGAATCAGATCGATGAAGATCAGGATGGAAATTAAAGGGGCCAGCTGCCATGAAGAGGTCCTTAGTGATTTCCATCAGGGCTGTTTTTGTACTGTGGTGGAGATGTAAATTGGGCCCGGAATTGTTTATAGAAACTGTTTTGGGCAGGATGGAAGTGAAGCAAAGAGTTAACAATGTTTTTCAAGGACATACAGTAAGTAAAGCTATTCTTATCCAGCACTTTAGATAATACTGTCTATGTGGCCTTTAGTGTCTGAGGTTTGTTCCAGTTGCTGTGAATGTGGAGAGGAGGTTCACGTGGGTGTTGCGGTGCAGCGTGTCGTCTCCTGTCATATCCTCTCCTTCAGGCCTCCACGGCAGCACAGGCAGGAGTCATGTTACCGCTGATTACACAGTGACCTTTACTGCACCGCCCGCATGTCCTGACCACACATAGGTGACTGTTCATGTGCAGAACATTGGGCTCCTGACAGATACAGGTAAAGGAAAGGTACCACGTTACCCCTACCTCGGACTCTCTCCACTGGCTGCCTGTGCAGTTTAGCATTTTGATTTTATTTGATTTGATAGACTTTCTTGTCCACTTAGGTGGAAACTTGTCTTTGACTTGTCCCAAAGTACAATAAACGTGCATGTGCAAAGCACAGCAGAACAGTAAAAACATATATACAACATACAGTAATAAAAATAAGCAGATAGCAGTTATATAAATAAAAGGAGCGACATATTTTAAAATAAAAAGTGTTCTGTGATGTAGTCATTCTGTGCTCAATGTCTGTACTAGAGGGAATAAAAAGCTTCATGGATATGTTGAGTCTTTGATCTGTGAATAAATGGCCTGTGTACAGCTCTGTAAAATATGTTGTTTTGGGGACTTGCCAATCACCTCCCCTGCAACGTTAACACTTTGGAGCTTGTTTTTCGTCTTGTTTTTTTACACTCACTTGCCATACCAAGCTGTTATGTTGAATGATAAGATATTTTCAGGCACTTGTATACCAACCAGTTAGCTGGTTAAAGCCAAAGGTCTTTAGATTGCTGATTTATATAAATGTGACAGGGATCAGAGAAAACCAACAAAGCGCCATATCATCAGCATATTTGAAGAGCATGACTGAACGTATAATTAATTTTAAACAGAAAAAACAGTGGTGATAGCACACAGCCTTGTGGTGCCCCAATGTTTAAAACCAGTATTACATTGCATTGAATTGCTGTTTTTTTTTCTTTCAATGGGGAACTTATTTGTCATCCTGCAGACCTTTATTTCATGATCATGAATCTTAATATTATCCTTGTATTCCCTGTTGTTCTGTCTGCTGTTACATTGTAAGACTTGTTTCATTTCCAGTGCTTTAGAAATAAATTTTGATGTGTCTGTCTTGAGGTCGCTGCCAAGGTCTTCAGCCACGAGGTGCCAGGAGAAGAGTCTTGGCTCCTCACCTTGACTTATTACTCTCAGCATGACAATCTAATGAGAATGTTCAATCAATAAGAAAATAGCCGGCGGAAGAGAAACAGCTGGTGGGGGTGAATTTATTGATACACTGTGACGTACTTTCACATCCTTTGCTGAACAGAGGACTGGCGCCACCATTTTAACATTTAAAAAACTACACTAGGATGCATGGCCCAAGAGCAAATTTACTGGAAGTCGTTATTACCAGCATTGAACTCAAGGCATGCATCGACCAAGCCATAGCCTACTAGGAGTAGGCCTCTGCACTCATGTGAAAATGTTTCACAATATATTATAAATCCATGGAATACAATGCATTTTGAAAACAACAATAATCACACACATTAGCCCAGGATCAGTTTTGGTAGCCAAAAAAAGTTTTATTGTTTACTAGAAACATGACATGTCATTTTATAGCTTCATTTGACAATTAGTATACACAGGAAGTGTCAGCTAAGCAGCTGGCTTTACTATGGTGCAAAATACTGTTATAACCTAAGACATCAATATACTACTGTCTTCATATATAATGCATAGTTGCCAAATAATATGACTGATTATTATCATATTCTACTCAAAATAAAAAGTAAAAATGTTAGTCATCTAGTTTTTTCAATGACATTATAGTAGATAATTTAGACAAAAGTTTTAATTAAAAAAATAGAAATATGGCACCTACAAACCCTTCCAGAAAGAGTTCATTTTGTCTAAATGATTATGATTTTCAACCCTTCATGTTGTACACATGTAAGGGTTGAAAATCATAATCATGTATTTAATCATTCAAATCAATTAAATAACCCCAATGTATATAGGCATATTTGTGCAAGCCGCAACTAGAGCTTCCAGTTATTAAATAAATGATGATGATGATGATGATTATTATTATTAAATAGATTATTATTAGTGACTGAACTGATGATGATTTGATTTCTGCTCTTTTAAATTTACCTAATGACACCAGTTTACATTTTCTTTACTGCAATCAAATAGTGAGAGTACACATCATATGGCCCAAACTACATCACTGCCTTGCACTGAGTGACATGTTCCCTAACCTTAAAGAGTATGGTCATGGTCATGCTGGAGAATGGAGACTGATTTCACCTCCACAGAATCAATTGCATGAAAAGAGCATGCCAGCTGGAGCAAAACGTTCCACTCCGCGCTGTAAGTAACTGTGGGGAATTACAGTAAATCTCTGTCGTCGAGCGGTAATCCGTGGGAATTGCACAGTGTGGATCCGGTCTTTTTATCCCTGCAACTTAGAGGCGGAGATTCGACATCGCGCAGAGCCATCCAAATCCTTACAATTAACAGTACTACACTGCACAGAATGGACAGAACAGGATTGTCTCTTGTACACGAGACTTGAGATTTGTGTAGGAGTCTGGCTCCCCCAGCGTGGTGGATCGATCCCCAGACTGTCATCATCACAATAGTTCACCCCCAACCTCCATCCAACCTCTATATAACCTCCATATATATATATATATATATATATATATATATATATATATATACATACACTTTGTAAGTGGCTTTCAGATGTAGAGGTAAGTACAAGATCCGAGCAGGACCATACTGTAAAATAATGTACAGATATGTTCTGCAGCACAGACAAATGAGAGGAAGATTAATGTGCGGGCCAGCTGGTGATCTGTCACAGGACACAGGTCTCCGTGGAGACAGGGGTGCGGCTCTCCTGTAAATCACTTAGCGCTACCCTGTCCTTGCCCGTGTCTCCGTCTCTGACTGATGGCTCCAGGGACGTCAGGGTCGCGCTTGATGGAACCTGTTGGTGCATGTTCCGTGGTCGTGGTCGCTAAACCACCACATGGCAGTTACGACATGAAGAGCAGAGGCACCTTCAAACCTACATGGTGATTGTAGTGGAAAGGTATCATGATTTTATTTCAAATTCTGCACTAAGATTTTCTCTTTCCCTTTCTCTCTTTTTTTAAATGTTTAGATTTTCTACAACTGTATTTCTGTTGTCGTCTTGTACACTTGTTTAGGCTTAGGCTGCCGGGACCTCATGAGATACTATGAGCTTCTCTTTGTTTCTTCCATATGTAATACTCATGACCCACTGATGTACTTTTTAAATCTGTTGTGTTCCTGGAGTCCTGCCCTGTGTTTTCTCATTCTCAGAACATGCTGCATCCTCTATTGCAGCTGTCTGTCCTAGAAGAGCGATCCCAGAGTTTTTCACTGTAAGATGTGAGTACAATCTATAAAGCCCATTGATGTGAAATTGTATGATTGATTTTGGGCTATACATATAAACCTCAAGACTCGACTTGATTCTCTTGTCCTCTTGAATCTTGATTTATGACATCTATTCCTATTTTTTTTACCATACAGTATATTCATCTGTGTTGATTTCACTACTGGTTAGCAGCCAACAGACCCAACACATTGATAGAATTTTAGGCCACTCTCAAAACGTTAGAAGACATACTGGATATTTGACATGGTTGTTAAAAAGTTTGACAGCTGTGCAGGGTGCAACCAAAGTTTGACAAATCCAAATTCAATGCTAACTATTAGGCTGTTTTATTTGCGTGCACGCACACACACACACACACACAAACACACACACACACACACACACACAGAAAAATCAGTCTGTCTATGAAGTCTGGCAAAACCTGCCATCTGTTGACAACCTAACAACCCAACAACCCAACTTGCTGGACCAAAAACCAAAAATAACACCAAGCTTAACAACTTCCCCAGGAACGGCCTCAGCTCGGGACTGTAAGCATTTAGCAGCAGCTTCCATCTCTGTGAGGTTTCACCCGCTAAAACGTCACTTTTATTAAGACGGTTGTTATAAAACATCTCCCGCTGTCCTCGTGATCGACTGACCGCTTCAGGGAGTCAGTTGACTGATGTATCAGGATAGCCATGTCAGCTTTGAAGCCATCACGCTGTTTATTGAAGAGAGCCTCAAGGTCAATCTTGGATTGACTGTCGCTGACTTGCGAACGCTCCGAAACATTGGCGGCCATGTTAGCTGAACCGGGACCAGAACCCCCAAATGCACGAGGCAAAGTTCCAATGACAAAAAAGAAAATCTGTATCAGAGAAAAATCTTAAGTTATAGAAATATGAAAGAAACACTCAATAGGAGGGAAATACTGAACTAAATATCCCTCTTTCATGGAAAACTATGACTACAGGAAACAAGACAAAGTATTAAAGGAACCTCAGGCAAGACATTCGCAACACGAAAGTATCAAAGAAAACAAAACGTGACTAGACAGGGTGATTGGCATTAGCTGGCATGGGTTGTCTGGCTTCACAAAACAAAGAGGAACACTGACGATGTGAAAATAAGTACAATATGTTTAGTTGGGTCAAAGTATTTGAACCTTTACTTTGTTCATTTTACATTGCATTTGAAAAAACACAGAAGTAAAATAGAGATGTGAATAAGCATTATTTACATTACTGCTTGAGTGTAAAATGCTTTAACCTACAAATCGCAAGCTTTTTTGAGCTGTATCATTTCCCACATAGACTTGACAACAGGAAGTTGCTTGAAGTGGTTTACACTCAGATTATCTTTGTTGTGCTGGTGTCACACACAGCACAACAAAATAGGACAACGTTTTATTTATTGCCTTATTTATTGCGTTCTGTCCGTTGGGCCAGCGTCGTCTTCATCATGGCGTTCACCACCATGTGACGTCACGGCTCATCCTGCTGACAGGCCAGTTTTGGAGGTCAGTCCGTGATGGGACAGACTGTTGTACTGTGAAATTATCTGCTGTGACGTCCCAGGGTGCAATGTGCTCATGCCACGCCGCCGCTACCCAGAATGCTCTGGGAAAGCAGTGGAATTGTCACGCCGTCACCAGGGAGAAGGGATCATTTTTGGGCAACAGGGCATCCTTAACACCACCTTTCAGCCACCTGGTGTACATGTGTGTGTGTGAGAGCGAGAGTGTGTCTAATTGTGGGTATATGTGTTCATCCTGCTCCCTTAAAACAATGTATTTTCATATTAAAGATTAACTACAGAAGGATTACGCCTTTTATTAACTTCTTCATGAAGATCCATTTAGATATTGACAGAAGGACAAAGCTCTACATCAGGGATGGGAAATCCTGGTTCTGGAGGATTGGCGTGGATCCAGGTTTGGTTCCAACCAAGCAGTAACACACCTGATTCTACTAATGAAGGTCCTTAGCAAGGGCTCTAGTGGTTGATTAATCAGGATTGTAACTGCTTGGTTGGAACAAAAACCTGCACCCACACTGACCCTCTAGGACCAGGACTGCCCACCCTGCTTGAGATTATGATGCACATACATGATGGTCATCATCATGTTTATGATATAACTGTGTATAATTGATCAATATTTATAAAGATCATTTCCTGGCAAGGATTTCAAAGCGTCCTCGGAGCAACAACATGGCGTCATACAGTCACATTTTTTCATAGGATGATCTGAAACACAAGTCACACGATTTCTGTTTTGCCTCATTGGAAGTTGGTCTTCTTCCAGTGTTTTAGATAGGATGAGTTAAAATGTCAATTACTAAATTCCTTTTTTTTTTGTTTATCATCAGTATAGAGGTAAACAAAGAATAAATTACATATCCAAATACATCACCAGTTCATAACATAATAGTTCAGTATTAGTACTTGTTCCTCCAAATAAAGTTGTATTGTAATTTAATAAAGTGTTAGTATTTGTGTTCTGTATTTTGCAAAGAATCATGTAATGCATGGAATCTCCCTCTAACTGATCAACATAAAAACATTGTATTGGATATGTAAAATATTTTTGTGTACTTTTGTATTGATGATACGATCAATAAGGAATTTAAAAACTGCAGCTTTTATTCGTCCTAAAATAAAGGGAAAAATAATTAAGAAGACCAACTTCCCTTGAGGAGATACGATAGGAGATCACATGACTTCTGTTTCAACTCATCCTATTAAACAAATACATGAATAGACAAACGGCCAACAATGTCATCATCCAAAAAACAGCAAAGCTCTAAAAGATCTGTAATAAATTAAACTTTATGGTATAAAATATTTTTTTTGCATTTTATTTGTTTAAACAAAGAAAAAAGATGGATGGCATCCTTTTGTGGCAGCGAGATACTCTTCAGAATTTTTGCTAAACTAAAGGCTGTAGGACTGTATTTGTCACTTTAGTAAATTTGAATATTTTTTACGGAAGAGGGAGTAATGTCGTTTTATGCTAAAATGATGTCTTTTTGGAAATATACTCATATACTCAAATATAGAATGTTTCTATAACTATGAGGAGCTACCCGTATGTAAGACCAGCCGTCCCCGCTCCAGGGAGAACATGATCCATCAAGTGACCTGTGCAGCACTTTGCTGATTTACCGCTGGCATTAATATCTATAACACAGCATTTTGATATATGATATAATTCCTTTTTTGAAGGATAAATGGTCTCACAACTGAAACGACAGTTGGAGCTGCCACACGAGTTTGTCTACATGTAAAGTGGAAGCTTCATACTTTTACGATCTCTGGGGCTCCATATGTACACAAATCACCACATTTCAGTTTTCTGGTTAGCAGGCCTGCTGGTTGCCATAGCCCAACACGAATGTACTATAACTAGGGTCGGGTGCTGAAACTCTGTCCAAAGCAGGAATCAATCACAAAAATACAAAAAAAGAAAAATTAGTTTTGCCTAACAATGTCTAAAAGACATGTAATTGTTTACATGTGCTTGCATGGGCTTACATGTGAAAAATGGTCTCAAAACCTTACAAACAAATGTATCCTGAACCACATGTGCCAGGTGATTTTAATAATCTGTAAATAAATGCAAAAGAACAAATATTTTGCACATGAAGCTTTTAAAAAGCGAATTTGATCAGATATATGCTCTTACAGTTAAATATATGAGTTAAGAAGGTAAATACACACACACACACACACACACACAAACACACACATATATATATATATATATATATATATATATATATATATATATATATATATATATATATATATATATATATATATATATATATATATATATATATATATTTATACATTTATACATTATAATGCATTTATATGTAGAATTTTTTCACATTTGTTTATATTGTTTGGTATTTGCTTGTGATTTGTGAACACCTTTGCTAATCTGTGTTTTATTTGTAGATCATGTAACTATCTACACTATCTACTATCTTGAGTTTGACTTGCAAAAATAATGCAATGACATAGTAATAAAATATAATATACAATATCATATTCTATATAATTCTGAATTTAATGTAATACTGATTGTAAAAAAATGTTGCACATTATTTTACATCAGACATGTAACTTCATAGTTTATTTTTGGAGTTTTATAGATATTTGAAAGAATGTAAATTAACTTGGATAAGAGTTCATTCAGCGGAAGGAGATTCCATAAGAATTGTGTTGTCTGTGGATTTGTGGATAATTCAGGAAGGCCGGATGCATTGTTTATCAGAGAATGATCGCTCAACATCTGGACAAATCAAACAGACCAAATGTCTGCTTTGAATGTCTCACAAACCTCAACTTGGTTTTAAACAAAGGCTTTGTCCTCGTTTCATCTCCCGCAATCGAGAGAATAAACCATAAACGGGATTGTTATTCAAAACAGTATGATTGTGTCTGGCCTCTTTAATCATCCAGCAGCCAGCAGCATGCGTGGATTATGGGATTTGCAGCTGTCTCTCTCTGTCTCATTGTTTTTCAGGTGAAGTAGGCCAGTGGCTTGGGACACCAGGACTAAAGCTGGTCTGGCTGCCACAGCCCAGTGTGAACCCGCCGAAGTCCACTGTAAAAAATCCAGCGAGTTATTCTCACTCTGAAACGTTCTACAACTCATAAACAGAATCAAAAAGACTTTGGTGACAAGGTCAAGCACAGCAAGAAGGTCACAGGTCCTTGGTCTGGGACCTTTCTGTGTGGAGTTTACATGTTCTCCCTGTGTCAGCGTGAGTTCTCCAGCTTCCTCCCACAGTCCAAAAACATACAGACTGTAGGTGTTAGTGAATCGTGTGTGTGCAGAAAATTACTGAATAATTGATTTGACCAACAGACAACATCACTCCAAAGATCATGATGAACATCTCAGTGTCTTGTAGTGTTGTAGAGAAAAGCAATTGGACATCTTAGTTTGTTGAAATAGTTTTCACCTCTGATGTGTGCTCAGGTGTGGTCGGGGGTACATTCACTAAACTGAACTGAAAAAGCCTTTTGAATGAGAGGTGAAAACAGGCTTCAATGAACTAAGAAGTCCAGTTGCTTTTCTTTGCAACTCTACAAGATAACAATTACTCCAATGACTGAGAACCTTCATGGACATATGAAATGGCATGGTGACATAGTGTTGGGCAGGGGTCACCAACCCTGGTCCTGGAGGGCTACTGTGCCTGATGATTCTAATAATGAAGAACTTTAGCAAGGGCTCTAGTGGGTGATTAGTAGTATCAGGTGTGTTATTGCCTGGTTGGAACAAAAACCTGTACCCACAGCGACTCTCCAGGACCAGGGTTCATGACCCCTGGTATATGGGAAGCAGACCTTCCCAGCTGGTACTAAACACAATGAACTGCCACATGTCTAAAGCTGTGGTTGGATGAACATGGCTTAGAGTGAATGACCGACAAAAAATATGTTTAAAAAAACCCATTCAGGTTGTTTTTTAACTCACTTGTTGACCCTCCAATAATGTTATTTTTCTGTACTACAACCCTATAGCGTCTATTTCAATTTAATGTGCATGGCCAATTATGCAAATTGGCAGTGCCATCATCTAGTGACTCCTAGCTACTTTATGGACAGATAATAGCTACTTTCCTGGCAGAGGAGTTGGCAGCATGGTTTTATGATGGCAAATTCTTGTCTCAGGTGGGCCTGTGTCCACAACCCAGGCCTGTTTCTCCTTGTCTTTTTTTTTGTCAGGCCCAACATAGAGCACCTGAAATTTGAATTGGTCATTTTTTGGGAATATTGAGACTTATAATAAGCCACACACCTCTAATAATGACTGCTGTATCAAACGATGCTTGCTATGAATGTGCCAATGCTAAATACAGTATCTCTTCTCTCCCTTGTGCCTCTGCTCTGTACTTGTCTGTCACATCAGTCTCCGTCTGTTCTACTCAGTTTAATGGTTTCTCTCCTCCTCTCAATTTTCCCTCTTCTTGTCTTCTTTCCCCTTTTTTTTTGGCCTGTCTTTTGTCTTTTTTCCTGTCTCCTCTCGGGTTGGGGCCGCTGTGATGGATGTGTAGGTGGGGACAGGCCTGGCACAGGTTTATTGTCCCACCTCCCGAAGACTTGGCCTTAGGGTAGACTGCTCCTGACCCCAAAACCACATAGCTAAGCACCGCCCCCTTCCGTCAGCACGGAACAAACACTACAAACACTATCTTGTGTGTATTCTCACCGTATCTCCATATGTGGCTGGTCTATTTTTGGTGGCAGTAGCAGCGCGGCCAAAGTGCCTCCATCACAAGGCAGGCTGGTGTAATTCCTCATCCAAATCTTTGCAAAGATAAATCCATATGTGGTGAATGAGGCCAGAGAGCATCTCCCATCTGTTACAGCAGCTGAGGCTTTCTGCACACCGCGTGTATTTAAAGCGATAATAAAGACATAATCTTTATTTATTTTCATAGAAGGGAGTGAAGCTGGATACTTAAACCCTTTATCCAGCAGTCCATATTTTTTTTTCTATTTTGCACTTTGCTTTATAGTTACCTCTGGCAGATATAGGCCCAAAAACAAAAAAAACTATTTATCCCAGGCACAAAATTATTTTTATTTATGACTAATTCTGAGAGGGTTTGTCTTTGCCATGTTCTCAGAAGGAATGGACAGGAAGTCAATGTCATCATCTGACAGAAAGCAGTTATAAACGTATTATTGAAAAAAAAAGCTGCATGGGTAAAGTTTAGATTTTAAATAAATATATAGCAAACAAAGATGTGGCCTTTCAACTTGTATTTCATTATAACTCAAATAATAAATAATACTTTATGTTGCTCTCCTACTGAACTGGTACATAACAGGGAACCTTCTATCACCAAGGCCACATCATGACTAGAGCTCCCAGTGTCTAATCACCAGTATTACACACACACACACACACACACACACACACACACACACACACACATCTATATAGTGGGTAGGCTGCCTGCTGCTGCGTTCGTCCATACATCTCCAATAACTCGACAGGAGGTTCAGAGTAATGACGACTGAATTATACCACCGATATAAATAGAGCTGAAGGAAGCGCAATATGGAGAGTGTGACATATGATCCTGTGCAGGACGAGGATTTCACTGATTTGTGTGTGATGCTAGACAGTTAGCTACCAGGAGATTTATTTTTAGCTATCGTTTTATGCCATAATACAATAACAATAAAACAAGCATGCTAGGCTAATGCTAATGGTCAGCTAACTCTTCTCTTATTCTCCTTCTTGGACTATTTCTCTTATTTAGGCCTATTTCATTTAGGCTTTATTCAACTCAATCTTAAGTAAAATATTAGGTTTTTAGTGCAATTAATCAAATATTGAGTAGAATTATCATGAAGTCAAGATAATTTTGCTTATTAAAAGTTTTGTTTTCTTAAGTTTGGTCACTATAGTCTTGTTTTCATAAAACAGGGTTAAGTTGTTGACTTTATTATTGTTACACATATTGTGGACAAACTTGAAATAAACAAAATTATCTGCCAAGATGATTCTATTAAATGTTGGCCTAATTGTATTAAATACACATTTTCTCCTGATAAGATTTCATGTTTTGCAATACAATTGAATAATTTGCTTTTTAGGCAGCAGGTGTAGTTAACTTCTGCTTTAAAGACAATTTACAAATCAAAAATGTAAATCATTTATCCCTTGAGCCCTGAAAGATGCTCACTGACCTCACATTTCTGTGAAGTGATAGAAAGTGGTCAATTTGTACACTCAGTACAGTTCAGCTGCACGTTTGACATCTCAGTTTAAATAATTTTTTTTTTTATGTTTTAAAACATTATCTAAATTGTCATTTTCAATAACATTAACATATGTATGTATGAGTAACATTTAGATTTTTTTTTAATTTTGCAGAAGTAGAAAATGACAGTAATAGACTTCAGCAAAGATAGTTGCCAGTGGGCTTAAAATGGGTTAATTCTACATATCAGTCGACAGAACAAAAGGAAATTATACATTGCAAACATTTTGAACGCTGCACATCAGTGCCCGTTCCAAAGTGTTCTAAATCAAATAGCTGTGCCCTAGTTCACTGTCAGTACCTGCCAAATACCTGCAGGTCATTGGTTGAGCAGCAGACGCATGGGCCACCAGCTAATAAGCAGAGAGCCTGATCTAAAGCCTGTATGGCCTTGCCTGAGCTGTCGATTTCTCAATGACCTCTCAATGCACCTTGCCCTGTCCATGAACCACCACTCCTCAAATCATCCCCTCCGACAGACACACGCACGCACGCACATACGTACGCGTGCGCGCGCACACACACACACACACACACACAAGCAAACCAATTCCACAAATCAGCTAGACTGAGGATGTTCTCTGTAAAGCTGCTTAACACATTGTTGTTCACCTCAATTATCCTGGTGCCAAACACCTGGACGTGAACCTAGAAACTGATTGCCCACGGTGTCCGGAGATGATATAATGCCTCAGACATATCAATAAAAATGTTCCACTCTTCTTTGTGCTTGCAATTGTTGAGCTAGAGATGTTATTTGGATATATGAGAATAAAACATTAGCGTTCCAGCTGTTGGGTTCTAAATGAATTACAATCATTGTTATATAATCAGTTATTGTTGTCACCGTCAGTTTGGTTTTTTACTTGACTGAGTGAGTTTTTGGCTTTCTGGTTGCTTTGGCCCTCGTTTGTGAAACAAAGGTAGAAGAAAAAACTTGATGTACAGTCGTTTCCACATAGAGATCATCATTTATCAATTTAAGCATGACTGGAGGGGGTTTTGATCAAATTCGATGTGAAGTCTAATGACATTTGGACACATGTGGATCTGTGGTGCAGCCTATAAATCTGGACTTGTCACAGACTTACAGTTCTACCAAACTGTGATATTCTTGGAAGATTTATTATTTAAAGATATTTATTTTATTATTAATATTCTATCTTTCAAGCTGGGCCTGTTTGGAGGAACAGCTGATATCGTTGAGGGATCCATGAAAGCTCTCAGTCTTTCTCTATTTTTAGATTTTACAGCAGTCAGGCATGAAAAGCTCACCTCATACAGATATGTTGTGTAAAATGTGAGCAATGTCCAAACACCTTTGTTGGCCAGCACGGGGAACTCCTTAGCAGCTGCCAACCAAAAACTGTCCAAAGGTAGATCAGCAAAACTTAGTTTGAGAGCGGGACTTTTCTATTTCTTTAGCCGCTTTGAGTCCTAGAATCTCATTTACAATGGTCCTAGCATCTCATTTACAATGGTCCTAGCATCTCATTTACAATGGTCCTAGCATCTCATTTACAATGGTCCTAGCCTCTCATTTACAATGGTCCTAGCATCTAATTTACAATGGTCGTAACATCTCATTTACAATGGTGCTAACATCTCATTTACAATGGTGCTAACATCTCATTTACAATGGTCCTAACATCTCATTTACTATGGTCCTAACATCTCATTTACTATGGTCCTAACATCTCATTTACAATGGTCCTAGCATCTCATTTACAATGATCCTAGCATCTCATTTACAATGGTGCTAACATCTCATTTACAATGGTCCTAACATCTCATTTACTATGGTCCTAGCATCTCATTTACAATGATCCTAGCATCACATTTACAATGGTCCTAGCATCTCATTTACAATGGTCCTAGAATCTCATTTAAAATGGTCCTAGCATCTCATTTAGAATGGTCCTAGCATCTCATTTAAAATGGTCCTAGCATCTCATTTACAATGGCTTTGCAGGCAGGAAGTTGTATTTCCCTGCCACAGTATGAGACTTTTTTGATTTAGCCACAAGTTCAGCGACATTTACCTTTGCAGTTTTTCTCATGTAAGTTGCCTGTTTCTCCATGTGTTCATGCATGCAAATAAAGCACTCAACAGTGTAAAGTAAAGGGTGTTTCGTTTGTGTGGCGTTTAAGCCAATTGGGACCATAGCATTCTTGGAGAGCTTTTCACCACATACCAAACACAACGGAATCGGTGCCGTCACATCTCCGGTGAAAGTAAATCCAAGTGAAAGGTAGCTGTCATTGTATTTTCTCACGCCAGAAACTTTGCTGGATGTCACCACTGTTGTTGCTTTCTTTTGACCTTTGCTCATACTCGGGCCTTCATCTGGGTCCAGTTCAAAATCAGCATTTTGGTATGAAAGAGTAGGTACTACATGATTACTCTGGCAGCAAGACACAGCACGGGCACACAAATTGATAATTTCCCACGGCACACCTGACAATGTGTGATGCTGTGAGTTACTATGAGCTTCGTGCTTCCTTTCCCATCTGCATACACTCATATCCAACTAATGGACATTTCAAACATGGTTTAGGGCATAGTCTGTACTGGTGACATTTCCCTTGATCTTTGCCATCTGATCCTCAGTATACTATAAATCTTAACATATTAATATTAGTATTACACCAATAAACTTGTCCTGACGTGACTAGTCTGGTGGAAGAGAAAATGAATAACGAATAAACAAAGCAAATACAATTATAAGAAGGACAACTGGGCTGATGGAAAATCGAATTTGAAAAAAGGAAACATCCGGACGAAAGAATAATAAAGAAAAAAAAAATAAATTAGATTCAGTATTCTATTGGTTTAAATATAGATGTTCTCATAAACTCAGGTAATGTAACCATGGTATGTTTCATATGCATCGCATTGAGTGGGCTTTGCAGGATGGTCACTGATTGTAATTCTTCCACCTGAAATATTGATCCTGTACCTACAGTGTTTTATTAGCAGGTGTTTAATCCTGTCTAAGATCATGCCCTTAACATTATAAATATATCACTGAGAACAGGAATTTTCCCAGATACCTTCAAAATTGCTGCCATCATGCCTTAAGTAACCAAATATAGACATTCAAACTGCCATTCATTGTTCAAATACTTGAAATATTAGCTTGTTTGAATAAAATCCTTATTAAAAGACAACATCCTGGAGGAGTTTTAATGAGGTTTTGATATCAAGGACACCTCAGTTTGATTTATTGGTGGTCTATTTTAACTCTATATAATGAATACTCAATGTATTCCTCCCCAGCTTAAATGGGTCTTAATGTCTCTAATGCTCTTCCTGATGTTTCCCTTAACATGTTATTAATGTCTTTTTCATGTCACTGTAAAGCATTTTGAGTTGCATTTCTGTATAAATGGTGCTTAAAATAAGATGCATTACTATTATACATATATCATGTCACAAACACTCAAACTCAGCCTCTTGACCTAAATGTCTTAATGTCTGTATATTGAAAGCTCAACAAATTTCACACCAATCCCCTTGTGTGGAATTTTATAAGAGGTTCAAATACTGTTCAATCTATATTATTTGGCATTTGTCGTTTGGAATTCATTCTGAGAGTGAATATGTTTTGAACATAATTAAATGATCATTCATACCTGCTGATGTTAACAGTAAATATACATATTATGTAGAGATATCGAGTGTGTAAGTTTCTTGTTGTCATTTTTTGTCTCTTTATAAAAATTTGCATGCTTTATGGTCTAAAAGCAGCTAGTTAGACCACAGCAATGAATTCTGCTTTTTAACACCCTCTTTTGTGATTTGCCCAGTGCTGTCGGAAATGTCTCCTCCCTTCAGGGTGCCGGTGTCTGTCGGAGAAGCAGAATTCAAGTAAAAACGCTCAGAAAGGAGGGGGCTGCTACATGGATTGAGGTTCGGATACTAAAACCTCAAATCCTGTTGTGACATCACAACAGGAGTCCTTTCTGAATGGCTTGCGTCTGTCAGGTTTCAGCAACACTTCAAAAATAATTGGGTGGTTTTTGTGTTATTAGCAACACCAGAGACCTAAAATTAGACACAAGCACAGAAAAAGTGATAGTTTTAACAATTTGGCACCTTCAAAATCATTAAGATGAACTAGAAAAATAATAATATATTTGAGTGTACAGCCCAGTCAGGTAGGGGCCATCATCCTACAACATCCTGGATTGTTAAAGAGGTGTTGACGTATACACACCTCTTGTAGAAATTCCATCCTGGAACAGAAGAACGGAGAGCTTGATGGTGCTGGATGATGCTGGATGATGCTGGATAATGCTGGGCGAGTGTGGGCGAAGCTGAAGGTGACTGAAGCAGAGAACACCAGATGGTCCTACTGTGCACAGGCAGCCTGACCTCAGCTGCTGCTGCACACATCAAACATCCAACTCAAACTATTCATCCGTGCTTTGCTTCAGATTCATATGGATACACATTATGAAAGGACCAAATGATTTTCATGTCTCTGCTTTCCACATATTAAATCACATTACAGTACATTAGCTTCATCCTGGGCAAAAATAATCACTATTCTATTACATTGTTCTTTTACAAATAACCCAGTTTAACTTATTTCTCAATTCAAAATCATTTTATGTTTAAACAATGTTATTTAAATCAATGATTGTTTTATAAATACCCTATGTTATGTCTTCCTCGTCTTCATGGTTTCTGTCCTGCTGTGTGGATCATATCCTCTGTGTGAAGTCTGGTGAGTTGAAGCCCTCTTGCATGTTAACACCATGGAATGTGGCTTTCAGCTCACACGATATGTCTTCTAAGTGGAAAGAGTGCTATGGAAGTAGCCCTCATAGTCCTGTGCTGTACATGTGTCATTAATCCTCCATCACACAGCAGCTCAGACTCTGCCCCACAAGTGGAGCATCCTCTGGATTTTGGGGGACGTTGTGGGACGTCGGGGGTTGTTGGGGGACGTTGGGGGACGTTATAGCAACATAAACCAAATATTAGCAACTACTTCTGCCTTGTTTCCTAGCATTCATTTATCCAGCTACACAGCAAAAAGGAGACCAACTATCCATCCATCCATCCATTGTCTATCCCGCTTATTCCCTTTCGGGGTCGCAGGGGTCTGCTGGAGCCTATCCCAGCGCGTTAAGGCGAGAGGCAGGGATACACCCCAGATGGTCGCCAGCCAATCGTGGGGCACACACACCATTCACACACCATTCACTCTCACACTCACACCTATGGGCAATTTAGAGTTTACCAATTAACCTGAGCATGTTTTGTATTGTGGGAGGAAACCGGAGTACCCGGTGAAAACCCACGCAGACACGGGGAGAACATGCAAACTCCACACAGAAAGGCCCCAGACCCAGGCCCAAGGCGGTCTTGAACCTGCGACCTTCTTGCTGTGAGGCAACAGTGCTACCCACCGCACCACCGTGTCGCCCACGGAGACCAACTAATATGTAGCAATCTCAATACACTCTAGAATAAATACAAGGGACAGTGCCCTTGTGAGAGGTTGTGTATGGTGCATTCAAAGACCTTTGCCATATAGGAATTTACAGCAGCATCAATATTAAATACTTCGAGAGCATAGACCTCCACCAAGAATATGACCAAACTGTACACCTTACCGCCAGGAAAGGTCTATTTACCACAATGTTACTAAAGAACATAAAAAGAATTTCTTCTGAATTATTAGCAAAGTTTAATCTCAAACCAAGATGGCTTATGCCACCTCTTATATCAATACCATTGTCAACTGTAACAACCTGAATGGCAGCGGTGGGATTTGAACCCACGCCTGTAGAGAGACTGAAACCTTTATCCAGCGACCACTCGGCCACACCACCAGGCGGTAAAATATCCCTGGTAGATCCCATTAGACCAGGGGTGTCAAAGTCGGATGGACATGGGGGCCAAATGAAAAATTTAGGAACAAGCCAAGGGCCGGACTGATCGAACGTTCATTGAAAAAAAATAATAAAATGACCGCATATAGTGTAGTGATCCCCATTAAACAGACTGAAACCCTAAAAATAATACCTATAACATATTAATAATTACTATATGATCAAATAAATAACTTTTTATGGCTCTGTTAGTAAATTCTAATTTTCAACAGAGACAAAATCTTTGTGTAAAAATCCCCAAAACATGAACATTAAATGAATGAAGTGGTATTATTCAAGGCACCATCAGTATTACTTCTCAGGGATATAGCAAAATGGCCTAAATTTACTTCAAATAAATACATATCAGCAATTTTCTATAATTCACTCAATTGAAATATTTTCAAAACAAATTGGATTGAAATACAATAATAAAGTGCAAAAAGCTATAAACATGAGGAGAAGGAAAAGTCACATGTGGTGTGAAAACAAGTAGTTCACTTCTAAACTTTAACTGAGTAAAAAACTCTGAATACGTTGCACAGTAATGTTCACTTTTTTGAAGCTGTGGCTGATACTTGGTGGTGTCTCTTCTTTTGAACAAGTTCATCAATGTCCGGGCTAATTTAGCGAACTCTTCTGTCTTGTCTCAGATTCTCTTTTATCACCGCCACACTTTCTCCACACAAAAGTCACAGAGGTTCTCCAGCTACCTCCGTGAACATGTACTCCGATTGCCACCCTGTTTTAGGTCCTGCTCGGAGCGCCACCGTGTTAACGGAAGTTAAGTACAAATATCTTTTTGTGTAATTACAACAGGAGCCATTTTTAAATTGCCTGTATGCAGACAGGTCGCCACAGGAGAGGCCAGACCACAACAGAATGATTCAGTGATCCTTTTTTGCAATTTTGGTCTCATTTTGCAAATATTTAGAGATCAAAATATTTACACACAATCACTAAAAAAAGTGTTTTTTCATGGATGTTAAACCCCATTTCAAGGATTTTCTCCAATGAACTAGATATAAAAGATCAAAACCTAAGTGAGTGTAAGTGAAAGCTGGTGAAAATTCTCTTAGGAAAAGCAGCAGTGCTTTCTTTCTCTGTTCCAGTTAGAGAGAATGGGAACTTGACATCACATCTTTTTCCAAAACATGTGTATTCCTAATCATTTTCTCAACAGGAACTGCAATTCACAAACCTTCACTTAAACTTTAAGGCCCAACTGATGTTCATTCAGTTGGAGATTTGCTTGAACATAGCCAGTGGAGTTTTGTTTTTATATTCATGTTCTGGGGTTTGAGCAGTTCAGAATGTTTAGGCCAGTTTGACACACACATGCAATTTTTCATGTATCAGGCATCCAAATTGCATCATTGGTAGGCAAAGCATGATATATGGCATTTTTTGATTCAGTACGTGACTGCATTTTATGTTTGTTGACATTTTGAGGTCACTGTTGAATATGCTTTTTGAAGGAAATTGCATAACATATAGATATTATCGCAATTATGAATTGAATGTTTTAGAGAGTATTAAAGATGTTTGGTATTGTTATGTGTTTTTTTTATTTCACAGTACCCAGAAAACAAATAAAATTGCACCAGTCGAACTCGAATCTGTGTTTATTGAGGCCAAGGGCTGCTACATCTACTGTATCTATTTATAAAAGCAAGGAGCGCCTTTGAGTCTGTGGTTCACACATCTCTCTGAATGTTTGTTAGAGCAACCTCAGCTTTTGGATATAGCTTGTGCATGGGATGATGGTGAACATCCTTTTTTGCTATTTTTTTCATATAGACTTTCAAAATATCATTGTTATGAAAAATATATATATATATATATAATCCAATACATTTACGTATCACACCATTATCCTGCAGCAACACTTCTTTCGTTACAGTGTAAAGCTCCACATCACGACTCCTCCCCATGTTGCTTCCCAGTGCTTAGGTTACAATTAAAAAACACAATTTCCTGTTTCTTTCTACATAAATTGTGCAACAAACATAGGAAAATTATTATGTATAATGCCTCTCAATAAACATTTGTTACACTATACAGGAAAAAGCACACTGTGAGTCATTTATCACAAGTCCGGTTTCAGTTGGCCTATTAACACAATTTGAAAACTGATATGTAGATTGAGATCTGCACTTTCAACATAAATTGTTGCCTTTTTCCCACAATAACTGTATTTCTAATCTCTCCTTATCTCAATGTATGTACATGTCTTACCTCATTGTCTTACAGTTTATGTTTATTATATAATTTATTAAGACTATGTAACAGTCCAACAACCCTCATTTGGTGAAAAAAGTGAATCTACTTCTGCAACATCTGTAGCTGTATACTATACATATATAGAATCAAAGGATATAACAATGTTAATGATAAAACTATATTTTATTAGCTTAAAATGAAATATAATTTAAATATGATTAACTATGAAAAGCAGAATAAAGTGGGGATCTGTATCTACAAGGTCAAGTATTTGATTTCATGTTTTCTCATGTTAGTTGCCATAATGTACTAATTAATACCTGATTTCTATGAACAGTGTTTTGGAGGTTCAAAGCACAATGTGAAATTCTTTGAGCTCCCCACTTACATTTCCGTGCAGTGGGGGATGTCTTACTTGCAGTTTGAGCGACATCTGGTGGTTACAAAACTGCACAGTTGGTTTTTCGGCATGAGTGCGTCAATAGAAGCCCGACACGGGTTCAGTATTATTTATTCGGATCAGAGAAGAATGGAAATCTTTGTGAATAGTTTCATTAATCACAGACACACACACACACACACAGCGTACATTCAACTGAAGCCAAAGGTAAAACACAAATCATTAAGGTCTCAGGAAGACATATTAAGTACAAGGACAAACTGAGTTAAGCATCACAAGAACATAGTTCACTTGCTGTTCGAATCAGTCTCACACTGACGCAAAGACCGAGACGGAGGAGCTAAACTAAAGCCGACACAGACGAGGAGACAAATACAGACTGACAGTTGACAACATGAACACAGAGGGAACAGAACGATGCACAGAGTAAAACAAATCAAGTCCATTCCACTTGATACATGATGATAACAGACGTAATATTCACTCTGACCAGAACAACCTGTCACAAAGATTTTAGGTTACTAAGTATCTATTCAAATAACACAACACGTGTTGGGTAAAGACTTGAATCACGGTTTCTGTGGTGTGTTTAAATCAATGACAAACATGTAAATCAGCAAGTCCAGCTTCCTTTTTTTCTCTTACAATACAGCAGGCGAGACATACTGAACACAGAGCAGATGATCCTCGGATCATGAAACAGTCTGTCTCCAGCAGGAAAAGCAAATATTTTATTATGTAGCCGTTTCTCCTGCAGTTATGAAGGGAGCAGTTTAGTGGAAGTGAAGTTGCTCTTCCCACAGACATGTTTTCTTGAGGAGTTAGCTGCATCTGCCGGGCTCAGACAGTGTTAGTGTCCACGTCATAGGATTCATCTTTATCCTCCTGAAGGACTCCGTCCTGCAGCAGACATCACTTGGAACGCTTCAGACTCAGCTGCACAGGAAACAAAAAAAACACAATATGAATACAAAGATGAATTCTGTTCTATAACCAAATCTATTTATGTTGCTGTTTCAGAGCAAATATAGTTAGGATATTGCAAATCAGAATTGTAAATAAAAGCTAAATGCAAAGTTCAGTGATTAATAATATAGGACTTCAGAGACCAGTTATTCACCAATAAAATCATAGAAATCACATCATTACAGAACATGAAGAATACATTCTGTAAGATGTTTAAAAACTACCTAATAAAGTAATTGCACAGACAGAATCAGTTTGTTGCAGCCCTACTACATATATCATATCAAACTATTTTCCTCTTGTATTGATGTGGATATTGTCGAGGTATATCGATACTGGGTCAGTAACATTGTGTTTAAAGTTAATATTACTTTATTTAGTGTTTTTGCTAAAGTTTATCACATGCAATACAAATAAAACTCAATGATGCCAATATTAGGGGAT
This sequence comes from Eupleurogrammus muticus, assembly GCA_036785175.1. Classification (NCBI taxonomy): domain Eukaryota; kingdom Metazoa; phylum Chordata; class Actinopteri; order Scombriformes; family Trichiuridae; genus Eupleurogrammus; species Eupleurogrammus muticus. The sequence goes on from JAYKQN010000001.1 coordinate 32,597,869, forward strand.
ATTTTGGTTTTAAAAGTTTAAGTATTTTAGTGTTGTATAAAGAAAGTATAAAAGTGTATGGGTCTCTGAAGAAGATTTTGGAAATAGTGTGAAGCTGGGGGGAAATGTCAGGTTGCCAAAACTAATATCAAACTTATTTTCAGATTGACTGCCGTTCAGTTGAAAAATGTTTTTACCCATCCAGCACTTTATATCAACCAGACGATATTTAAGATATTATCTACTTTGGACAGGTCACTCAGTTTCAGCCTAATACAGAGCCGAGTATCATTAGCATAACAAAGGAACGCATTTCCATATTTTTAAATAATAATGTGACTGACAAGAAGCATGTATTTTGAGAAGCGAATGGGACCTAGAATGGAACTTTGTGGGACTCCAAAGGGGAGACTAGCTGATGGGGAGGGGATGTTTCCTGAGTTGACAAAGAAGCTTCTATTTCTGAGGTAGGACATGAACAAATCCAGGGCTCCACAAACCAATGATATTATTATATATATTAGTTAATTACATTTGTAGCATGTTATGTTGTAGCTGCTGAGGTGGAGCTAGTTTCAAGAAATGTATATACAGTGAGATGGTGAAGTCCAGCGGTTTAAAGAGAAACCTAATAATGTGTGGGGTCATGAGGTGATCAATCAAGTGATTTACAAGCCTGTTTTTCCTTTGTGGATTTGAACAAAAAAAATATTTTTCTTGGAACTCTTGAGAACTCATAGACATGTGAAACGTGACCCATCTATTAAATGCTGTTGTAATAGGTTAACACCACTGATTTCAAATACTTTATACTTCATATAAAAAAACGTGTTATACTATGCATTGTGTCAAATCTGCATCTTAAAGTAACTTAAGCTGTTAGATAAATGTACTGGAGTACAAGTACCCTCTGAAATGTAATGGAGTGAAGGATACAGTAGCTTCACATAAAAATACTTAAAGAAAGTACTTTAAAATGGCCATACAGTACTAAATACTTCAGTAACTCTCCTTCATCACTTTACACCACTGTTCATACATGATTTGCCTCATATAATAAATGTAAGTGGTGGAATCCTCTGCACGTTTAGGTCACCTTGTGAGCAGTGTCAGCGAACTGCTGGGCTTTGTGCATCAGCTCCACGGTCTTGTCCTCGGTACGAGTCAGTCTGTCGCCACGCTCCCCGAGAGCCACGTTCACCCTGTGAACTACGTTACCCACGCCGCTCCCTGTGGCACGCTGACCTGTTCCTTCACACAAGAGAAGAGGAGCGTGTGAGAAAAGGTACCGGAGAGAAGGTTATGACAGTCAGAAGTCAGAGAGGTCAGAGGGTCACCAAATACATTCACATCTCCGATCGAATGATATAGATATAGATAAAGGCCCGCGGCTTTCACCAGCAAACAGACTTTTTGTCTCGACATTCAGAAAGGAGCACATATTAGTGCATTTCCTGGCTGTTCTTAATCTTCCTGTTCATACATTAAAAACCTCAAAGACCAAAATCTACAGTGTCAGTCACGGCCAACAGTCATTTAAAGTAGAGGTGAAGCTTATATGAGGCTTCAGCAGTCTGGTTAGTCATATAAAGTGGATATTGGATACATTTATAGTCTTTTTAGTATTTAATTGCCTCTCTGTCTTTCCTCTGATAGTGTTCCTCTGTTCCTCAAATTTATTTTTGTTTTCCCACATTTAATTAATTGATTTGACATTTTAAAAGTTGACGCCAAAAGCAGCACTGCTGTCACGCTGCCTGTGACTGAGTCAGGCCGCTGCTGTCGTTTCATCAGTGGAACCAAAAGTCGCATGTTGCCGCGCCGTGGAAGTGTAACTTGGTGCCTTGCTGCGGCCTGGCACCTCTCCCACCCATTACACTGGCCCTGTCAGCGGGTTCAATGGTGCACCCGTGCTCCCCGTCGGTCTCCATGATCCGCGCTTCCTAAAGACCGGCCATTGTGTCGACCTCCCCGAAATAAACAACGTCCCCTTCTCATCTGACCGCCGCATCGCGGAGCACAGAGACGTCTTTCTGCTGCGGCAGAGAGGTGCAGCACAGCGAGGACAATAGACAAAAAGGCAGCGGGGAAAATAGCCCGGGGGAGAACCAAGCCTAGGATGATATGACCCTCCGAGGAGGCATGGTGTTAAAAAGTGAAGGTGTTAGGGAGGAAACCTGTGGCAAGAAGTTATTTTTAGTCCAAGTCTACAGAATTTCCAAAAGGTCATCGCTTCCTGAGGCGCGTTTAGTGTCTCAAAAAAGGACGTGGTTTGTCGCGTCTGTAGGAACCCGAGCAGATGACACAAAATCAGTGTGACAGAGGGATGTACAGGAAGTGAAATGAATGCCAGGAGAGCCGTCACCCTCTGTGCACACCTGTCTGCTGCAGGGTTTGCCCTTTACACAACGAAAGAGGGAAAAGAAAAAAAAGATTTGAGTTCATGGTGGAAACTGCGGACAAACCCACTCAGGAACCATATGGGGACAACATTGAAATGCTGGCTGGGTTTAAGCCTCTAAGTTACTCATTCAATCAAGTTCCAATATTGCAAACTACACCCTCCATATCAGTGGTGGGAAGTAACTAAATACATTTACCCCTGTACTGTGCTTAAGTACAACCTTATGGTAATTGTACTTTACTACTACAATAGTACAACTTTACTAGTATTTTACAAACACAAATGAGTATTTCTATGCGATGCATACTTTCTACTGCATTCCACTATTCAGTGGGAAATATTGTACTTCTCCACATTTATTTGACAGAAAAAAAAAAAAAATGATGATGATGTCAGTGTGTTTACATGCATAGCTTTGTCATACCATGCTTAAAATTGGGTTTTTGTATCTGATTGGACATCTGTCCTTGCCTCAGTTGTCTCAGACGGGGCCATGTCCTCCCCTGAACACCAGGTGGCGATGTGTGTTATTTGAACTAGTTATTACGGCTTCATTTCTGGTTGACCTATTACAATAAGTACATCTGGGGCACAGTACAACTCCAACAAGATGGATAATAGCATGGCTTTTTCATTTCATATGTGACGTACAACTTACTTATTGTGTAGATTAAGTACTGTGATTGTATTCTACCTCTGCGACCAGCATTTTTGTGTACTATGCACACATGCAACTCTGATTAAGGCTTATAAATGTCAGGAAAAAAAAACTAAGTCCAGTCACATTATCTGGGTGTCTTGGAGTTGGAGAACTCCAATTAATATTGGAGTAACATGTTTATTAGGACTTTGGTTGTCCATACATTAATATTATATTATGTTTCAGATGTCTTTGAGCTTTTCCACTAAAGAAACATTTTCCTTCACATGGTTTCCTATAAAAAAAATTTTTAGCCCCCCCCCCTGAAAGGTCTAGATTTCCAATATTCCACAAACATGCAAAGATTAGAGAAAAGCTCTGAAAAAAATCTTTGAAATGTACACTACAGTATCTGGCTCTGTAGTGAACCTGCTGGCTCTAAAAACGTAATGTTGCCTTAAAACCAAAATTTTCACAGTGCTTTGAGAATGTGTGAGGCTTGTTCCAAGCAAAATGCTGGGATGGTTCCAACCAAGACTCCAGTTACTAGTTTGGTAATTATTGTCTCCTACACATACAGTAAACATGGCACAATGCTCCTTGTGACTAGTTAGCTGATCATTTGTGTACATTTTTGACGGTTCCCCTTCAATCGCCATCTTACCTCGACCGCGTGGGCGACTTCGGTTTGCAACCAACATCTTCTTCACACGATTCAGGAAGGCTTTGCAGCGGTAGATGACCAGATTCATGGTGCAGGCGTCTGGCGGGAGAAATGGTGACAATAATGGGACTTACACAAAACCATATCCAGGGTGTAATGAACCAGAACAATCCATGTACCTCCCGTGAGTTTGGACTGGCAGTTGATGAATTCTGTCTGTTTTGGAGGAGCGAGGCTCTTCCGTCTGGCCTGCAGGGCCCTGGGTGTAGAGGCAGGTGAGACGCCGCTGGACCCGGCCCCGACCTCGAGATGACTGCCCTCACTCATTCGTCTCTTGAGGCTTGCCTTGACGAGTTTACCGGTGTTGCCCAGACTGCCCGTCTTTGCCTCCCAGTAGGTCTGGCAGGCATGGTACAGGATTTGGATGAATATACACTTCTCTGCTGTTGAGCAAGCCACCCACTGGTCCACAGTATTGTTAAACACCAGGTCAAACTCTGGGCTGTCCTAAACAAGAAGATCACAGACAGGATATCCATAACATCCAAATGTATAGACAGAGACTTTGACTTATTGAGACTGGAGCCTTCTGGATGTGTTCCTGTGTTCTGACCTTGCTGGGGTTGATGCCATTGACCTGTCGAAGCTGCTCCACCGGCCACTGGGACCTCCTGGTGTAGGTGGAGGATCCAGCAAACTGCTTCACCTTTGTAATGAAGAGCTGATGTGGCCGTTTGTTGGTAACTGCACAGACAATAGAGAACAAGATCCTCCTGTAAAGTCTCTTGATATAAAATTGAGGCTTGCTTCTGGAATCTGCCATCTATCTGTCATGTAGGAGTGCAACACCACCAATACCCCCTATATGGTACACACCCTGGTGCCAGTTGTATGTGCAGTTGCATGTTTTTCTTGTCCTAAAGTAGACAAACTAAACATAATCAAGACACATTTTAATTCCCATTCTAATGTAGTTTTTAGGGTTCTTTGCCATTAGGCAACACCATACCCGAGTGAATAAAAAAAAGTTAATGTAAAAGGTACTGACAGTGTAATAACAGTGTAATAACAGTGTAATAACATTTAAAATAGTACAATTTTAAAAAATGAGTCACTACACCAATGAAAAATGATCTTCATCTTGAGTCACTTAAGATGAAGATTATTGGTAGAGATGCGGCCAATAACCTGTCACTACCCAGGTCTAACGTCATCATTAGGTTTTGCTACAAAAAACACTATGCATTTCAGCAATGAATAAGAACAGCCTGGTTCGAGTCATCTCAAGTACAGTTTAAGGTATCAAGAAGAGATAAACAATCATATCCTTAATGTGAGTCTTTAAAACTCAAGACTTAGAATCCATAAAGATACACAGATCTGCTTCACATGTATTTCCTGATTGGGATATCATCAATGACAGGCTCTGTAAATGCTATTCATGAAGCTTGTGTGGTAGACATGAATCAAGAGTCTGTTACTGCATTGTTGCATTGTCTATTTCTTTCATTTCACCTTGAATATCTCTATCATATATATATATATATATATATATATATATATATATATATTTGTGTTCAAGTTGCATCACTCTAACAATAGCAATACAACCACCAAGTGTGAAGTCGATCTGAGTAGGAAGATTGAGATATGTGACACAAATACAGAAGGACAGAGATTCCTTGCATTATAAATAGATGTGATCAATAGGTCAATGACACCGAGCATAAATGAGACAACTACTGGCACCTCAACATCACCTGACCCAACACAAAGCTTCATATCAGCTATGAAAATAGTACTAATTTATACAACCTGCAATCACTTTAACTGAAATCACGAAACCTATTTTAAAATGATCTTTTCAAGCACAAAATTCTTTTAGAAAATCCAAAACATAACATCAAATTGATACAAGTTGTTGGTTAAATTATACAATTTATAAATATATTCATCAATGGTCGATCTGAGAGTTAATCCAACACAAGCTTCTTAAAATAATAAATCTAAAGGTTATTCATACAGTTTTTTTCAGTGACATCATAGTAAAAAACTTAGAGGTTTCCGAGTGCTTCTTGTCACGTGATTGCCATTGACTTCCTGTTGCTTCCTCCTGATAACATGGTGAAGATATACCCCCTCAGAGAGAGTAATTTTATTCAAATTATTATGATCTTCAACCTTGACATGTATATATCTATTTAATCATTCAAGTTTCTAGAATAACCCCTAAAAAGAATTTTCTACCTGAGATGATTAGTTTTTTTGTTTTTCTTCAATTTGATTGTTAGTGACTAAACTGATATATATGCATGAAACCTTGTTCTTAAAATGGTTATACATGATAGCATCTGACTCTGCAGCCAGTCATCTGACAGGAAGGCGTATCTCACTAGACTTAAATGTAAAACCGACTAATCAGAAGTTTGATTTGATTTCATTTTAGTGCTGTAAAATACAGATTCTGAGCTAAAGTTCAGCCAATAAAGAAAAAACAAAACAAAAGATTTGACCTGAGACACAGATGAATGTTGCGTAGGCTCCTTTGGCTCCAGTGGGCAGGAAGGACATGCGCTTCCTTTTCCTCCTCTTCACCTCCACCGCTACCAGCATCCGCTCGTCACGAGGGATGAAGACCTCTTTGTTGATGGAGGACTGAATGTTCATTGTAGTCCTGTGACCTACACAGGTGATGGATGGACACGTTAGGTCTGTTAAGACACTGGACTAATGTCCAGCAAATGGGACAGAAAGGCAATCCAGGGTCAAAGACAAGTGTCTGATGGAAAGAAAAAAACCTCAGATACAATACAGTCATTCTTTCTTCATTAGAATGACACTAATGTGTAGTTTCCGTTACAAAGGATAGATGGTAAATCTATAGAAGAAATAGAAGGAAAAAAAACAATACAGATTGTTCCTGAAAAAAAGGATGTGAAATAAAATGCAAAAAGTAAACTGTTCATTTTCATTTACATGTAAAATGGCATGTAAATGTGTAAGTCATTAATTTGTTTATGATCTATATTAAATTAAGTAAACCTGAATACTGAAAAACTGTATTTTACATGTTTTAAAAAGTAAATCAAGACATTTTATGCTTGATGTTATCTTTTTAACATGAAATCAAGTAGATTTTATAGTAAATTACATAAGCAAACTCAATTTATTGCACATCTCTGTAATTTTAAGCCTTGCTATTTGTATTATAGCAGTGCCAGCATATTTTATATGAATATATATATATATATATATATATATATATATATGAATATATATATTCATTGTTTATTTATACAGTCTGTATAAAACCCTTATTTATCATTTAAAAAAACACAGGATTTTATGCAGAAATAAAGCTATCAACTGTATCTTAATTACATAAATATATATTATTATAAGATGGTTATTTATTATAATATGGTTATTTTATTGCATTTTTTGTTAATTAATTAAAAAGAAAATCTCAGTCTAATTTTATATTCCCATTGTTTATAACAGGGATAATGTACCTAATATTTTAGAGGATTTGATTGATGAAAAGCACTTATAGTCATTACAATAAGAAAAAAGAACCGAATAAACTGACATTTTTGGAGAAAATGAGTTTATCACTTTGGTATCTGTGTCCATATCAGCTGACTGAGTAACAAGACAGTTGCAACAGTTGTCTATTCTCACTGAAGTTAACAATGGTTAAAATTATTTAATAAACTGAAAAAAACATTTAGTTTTATGTTTGTATGTCGGAAGAATAGCATGTCACAAATAGGCTGTAACACAAATGCATGTGACACATCTAAACTATCTGCAAAACAAATGCGATAATCGAAGGTAAAGTGCACATGATGCTCCTGTTGGACCAACAATATATTGTAAAATTACAACATTTAATCCAATAAAGTAAATTTTCAGATTTAAGCGCCCATAGGTGTGCAGTAAATTATCTTAATTTTGCCTTTTAAAGTTGCGTTGCTGATGTTTGTCAGAGCTTTTCACTGGTCCATAGAGACTCTGAGAAATGGCTCATTAAGGGCCTTCCTGATTCTGAACCGGAAAATGATCAGAGTTACCTGTTCTTGTCGTGTTCTCCGCCCAGAAATCTGACGCGTCGACTGCTATGGCGGCTTCTGGTTGGCTACGTGGAGATTTTCTAAAGTTAGTTTGGAAGTGATATTAGTAGTCGGTTAGATTATGTCGTTATTTCCAAAGATTCCGTCATGAATTTATACCCTGGCGGGCACACCGAGCGGCGTGCCTTGCTATGAAGGCGCACACAAAGCTGCGGGCCATCCCATCTGAAGAGGCTGGCATGCACGTGGAAGAGAGAGAACAGTCACCATCACTGTCTCTCTCTCTCTCTCACACACACACACACACACTGGCGTACTAACAGAGCCAGGAGCAGGAGGCCACCAGTGATGGATGTGTGCTGCTTCTCTATGTGCACCAGGGATGTCAACCTCATTTTAGTTCACATGAATATATAGTTAAAACTGATCAACTCCCTTATACACAACAGCACCTCCAAATTCCTCTTTTTCATGTACATTAGTAAAACTACAATCTCCACCTCCTGGGATGGCCTCAGAAAATAAATGCAATTCACGAAATAAATATGAATATATTAATTTGAAGCATTACATTCCTAAAGCACTGGAAGCTGCTGTGAATACAACAAGATCTGAGGCTTTACATTACTGTGAAGAAATAGAAACTGTCCCTTTGTCTTAGAAAATCCAAAACTCACGTCCACTTTTTTTTCACACTGCAGAGTCATCCAGGGGCCGGGTTGCACTCTTTGACAGGCCAGTTCTGGCCTTCTGGCCACATGTTTGACGCCTCCTGATGGTTACCTTTTATTATTGAATCATTATCTAATAGCAAAAAATAGTTCACCCTCAGCAACTGTTGTTGAGCTTTTAATCATATCATAGAATAATAGTCTGTAGACGGGCTTGTGGGGGTTGCCAATTGTCATGGAAACAGCTACTCCTTCTGTTTTCTAAACTGCTGAGGTCTAAGTCGAGAATGATCTACGAACCCTGTTGTAAATGCATTCACAACAATCTTATATGCGTTACAGGTTTAAACTTCAACCTCATAGCTTACTTTATTTGCTTTTATGACTTTTTGACAAATTTGCATACACAGGCACAAATTTTAACAACCGAAAGTTGTCTCAGGGGGTCAAGGTACATGCCGATGTGCCTCAATGGTGGCCATATTGGAACATTCCAATATGTAATATGGATTTTGAAATTGCTTTTCATTTAATAGTCATTGCAATGTAAGTCATTGTAATGAAGCGTTCTATTGTGACTGCAGGACTTTTATATGAAAGTCTATTATTATAATTATTCATAATTATAAGTACGTAAGGCTACAACTACATTAACAATGTTTCTATGGAACCAAGTAGATTGAAAATCGGTTGGGACAAAATGAATCATGGATACTGCCACTGGCTAAAAGCCTGAACAGAAGAATCTTGGGTTGTTTGGATGGAGGATTGCAAAATTCTGCATTGTGAATGTGAGAGAGACTCATAGTCTGTTAAAACAGTTTTAACTAGTGCACACTCCTAATGTTCAAATCCCATCACTGTGACATGTCACATTACCAGAGCTTTGCTTTTTTGCTGAAAACAGCACTTATGCTTATATACAATATTAACAAGTTTGCATCATAGCAATTAGACTAAGCCTTACTCATAGTATGATATGAATCAATTATTCATGTGTAACCATAATTGTTTTGCCTTGGCCTGCATTGCACCCCACATTTTCAGCACTCGTCAGCGCACAGGACCTTTCTCTTTCAATAGTTCACCTGCGGATGGAAAATGACACAAATAGCCTAAGCATTTCTAAATGAGCAGCTTTACACATACATCGCTGCTGCCTGTGTTTCTGCTGGTGCTTAGCTACTATACAAAGTGATATATCGAGAGCCTTCTGATGTGCACGTGAAATACAGTTACAACCATCCGGAACACCAAATAAACACAATGATGACAATAAAACCCACAAAGACAGTATTCATAAACGTTTCACAGGCTTGTATAATGGCTCCTCAGTCTCACATTTATTCAAGAAAGCAGTTTCTTTGTCAGATGCTGCAGGTCGTGCTGGATGTTGGACCAACTAAGGAGTTTATTGACATCTTGTGGCTATTGTGGCGTATGACAACCGAACACATCCTGCAGTTCTTCTTAATGACTATTTAAATGTATGCAAAGAAGGCTGGGTAGTGGTATGTGTTTTTATTTATTTATTATTATTCATTCTCTGCAGGCTCTTTATCTAGTTAGCGTGGCAAAAGATTAATAACATAGAAATAAGATGGTAATAACAAGTTTTATCAAAGTAATAACCAGGTATTATCCTGATAGTAACATGTGTAATAGTAGAGTCAAATATGTGGAACAGGGAAGTACAGAGTCAAAAGGAAAACTTGGCAATTTGGTGAAATAATAATAATATTTTAGTAAGAATATGGTAATCTACCCACAACAACATGGTTATGCCAGTGCAATATTTGTATTAAACTAAAAGGTAATATGATGTAATAAAGATTTTTTTCAAGGTAATATGGTGGAAACATATGCAGTTGTTTCTTTGTAATAACCATTAATGATCATGTATTGATATGTCATTTCTCACTACACCGCGTGTGTATTTGACATCTCAAACTTCAAAGAAGGCCCTTTATAAAAAATGCTTTTACCGACTGTGGATTGAATGATTTGGTGAAAAATTGTACCATAAGAAAACACACTTCAATATAACCAGAAATGTTACTCAAATTGAATATTCATATGAACTGAAAACAAATGAAAAATGAAAATCAAGCATTTAAAACTAGTGTGACTGTTCTCCATTTTAACTTAAGAAATCTTTGTTAACAAAGTTAACATTTGCTTTGCACTGAACGCGGAATGTAGGTTCTTTCAAAAATAAATATGGAATGGTCAGCGCATCACTTTATATTATACTTTTTCCTTACACACAATGGATATTAATTAATTATCAACTGCAAAAAAATGACCTTTAATATGAAGTGGCTGAATACTGCAGCTCACTTTGAATTTTCTGGATTTGTTAGCTTCTTATGCTTTTTCAAATAAAATAGTTGCATGCACTGGTCTTGTTATGCGAAACTGGAGATTTGTGCATGGTGGACAAAGTTCTAAGGAGCTGAGGGAAACTTTCTCTTTTCCAAGCACACAGCATGTTGTTGTGGCCGAGTGGTTAAGGCGATGGAATTGAAATCCATTGGGTTCTACCCTCGCAGGTTCGAATCCTGCCAGCAACGTCCTCTTTACGTGCTGGTAAATGCAGCTATGGTACACAATAGGATGTACTAAGCAACCTCCAACCAAGGTAGTGTATCAGAACAAAGATACACTGATACCTTGAGGAATGTTGTTTGGCAGTAACTTAAAACACACACATGCCTACAATCTTCTACACGCTCACACAGCAAACCGCTTACGTCACTTTTCTCCATAGCAAATGACAAGATGACTTAACTTGATAAGAACATGGTCGATCAGGGATCAGACATTATACTTTCAGTAGATTGCCAGAGCAAACCACCCTCCTCATGCAAAAATAACTTTAAAGATAAATACAAGACAAACCAACACTTTTATTATTACCTCCGACAGGTGTTAAGTTTTCCTTTGTACTTGTCTGTTTGTTGGAAAAATATATTTAAAACTTGTGGATGGATTTTCCACCACATTTTCAGTGAATATTGGGAAAGGTACCATGAACTGATGATTTTTTTTGCCGTTAGGTATCATTGTAGTAAATGGACCTTCAAACAGGCGCCATCCTTTAGAGTCACCTGGTGATGATTTCTTTGCACACTACACCAGAGACACTAACAGAGGACTTTGACTACACCTAAACGGACTTTGCTTGCTTGGTGTAGATATGAACTGTTGCGGCTCTTACTTGCACACCTATATAGTTTGATATTTATTTATGTAGGAGCATTATCACTGTGCAATGACAAAGTTGTGGATAATTTCTTTATAGAATAGCGACTTCATTTTTTAATAGTCTATGTGGGGACTGAAACATGTCTAAATCATTTGTTTTTAATGAAATTTAATGTAATCCATGGTTGAAAGATTAAAAAAAGGCTTGTATTAATGTATCAATTTATATAATCCTTTAGCATAACTAAATAACCGCACAGTAATTTTATGATTTATCCAGCCAACAAAATCACAGCAGAGTCATGCATCAGTTGCCAGTAATTTTATTTCTAATTGTGTTTGACTTGTCATAGCAGCATAGTTGCTTTTTTTAAAGGCATTCGTGAGTTGGCACCATTCGGTGGACAGATGGCAGAACTACATCCTCTGATGTGCAATTTCTCTGACACGGACTTGTTAGACCAGTTCACGTCGCTGATGTTTCTTTATACTCGAAGTGCAACGCTGTCCTCCGATCACATGCACCCAGGCACCAGCACCGATGAGACCGAATGAGCCGCTTCTTCTCCCCCGGTCTTTCCTCTGCACAGGAAGGTGGGACCTGTCTGTAAATTGACCCAAAGTGAGTTCAGCAGGTGAGAATCCTACCAGAGAAACATTAGAGTTAATACTGCTGAACATGATTATGAGGATCACATTGTGTGTTGCATCAGTGTTTGTCTGTACAGCGGACCTGTTGGGTGATGCTGAGCAAAAATATTGGTTTGTTGTATGCCTCAGAAATCTTGAGTTTTATGGTCTGTCTTTGTTGTGTAAGGTGACCTCAAGAGTCTTGAAATGTGCCTATAAATACATCGCTTTTTTATCATATTAAAAACATTTTTTTTAGAATGATGCATATGAGGATGAGGATGCATGTGTCACTGTTGTTGTTTACCAAGCTAGTGAGCAGCAGTTACATTTTTAATCTTCTCATGAGTGAAAAAGTGTCAGAACTAGTCAGACGGGCTTTGGAAAGTTGACTGAAGCTCCTTTTCATTTTACAGTCAACATTCCAAACAGCCATGTGACGACACTGAGATTGAAGCTTGATTCGTTCAGTCCATGTCTCACCTATGGATCTCCTAAAGGGACACTTCTGGATGATCAAGGGTGCTATCATATGAATCCTGGCCCTCGTTATTGAAGCTACATTGGTCTGCAGCATGCATGCATAAAGGCACACACCAGCATGTGTACCAGTTCGGAGACAGTCCCCTGAGATGTACGCCACTCGGCTAATTGGCCTTGGGATGCCAACTCGGGTCTGATCATCCTGCAGCCGGCCGCCTCAGGGGAGGGTGACTCGGAGTTCAGTTCTTCCCGCGATTTCCAATCTACCACCTGCCTCTCACCAACGGGGTCTATTGGTAATTTTGCATGTACTCGCACAGGAAGTCAACATCATCTCATCCTGCATTTTTTTGAATCATCACTGGACTTTAAAATGCATTTCATGGGGTTCTGTCAGACACAATAAAACATGATGACTTGCAAGACAGGCAGCAATGTCCCTATATTAAAGTCCTGGTTCAAAAAACACATGTACTAAATCCTGTACTGTCAATTTGTGCAGAATAAACTGCTGATCATAATTTAGCAACAGGGGGAAACAACAATGTGATATTTCTTTCTTGTTTTTGGGCAGGGTAATGTATTTCATGTCTGCTGGATGTTGTGCATGTAGATGGCATCGGCGCAAAGTTAGAGGATTTGTTGAAAACTGATTTGAAGCACAAAACATGATGAAATCTTCATCTGAATGCATCACATGCATCTCCATAAGTCAACACATGAGCAAAAGATAATTATCAGCCATTCCCTTCATGCAGGTATGAGATTACGGTAAGGGTAATTTGATGAGTTAGACCGGTTTTTACACCACACTTATGTTTTTCAAATGCACACAGACACCAGGACTGATGAGAAAAGGTGAGCAGTATTTCCTCAGCACAAAGTAAAGTTCCCATAAATAGACCTAACCCCAATCCTACCAGGGAAACGCTGAAAATATTCCTGCAAATGCTGACACGTGTCACTGTTGGTGTTTCCCAGGTAAATCAGCAGCAGTCCTGTTCAGCGGTGAAAAATGCAGGCCGTGTATGCACAACAGGTCAAACAGCTTTGAGCAAGGTGTTTCATTGTGTTTCCTGCTTACATTTCAAGTGTTCGAACCAGAGTCTGACAACACTAGGACTGGTTCAGGTTAACTGGCTGCAGATTCCTTTTTTTAAAATAAGAGCTCAGACTGTCACTTAGGGGCAGGTTTGAAGGGCCCAAAAAAAACAAAGGTAACAAAGGAAAGGGAGATCAAGAAATAAAAGACAAGATTTATTTTTAGCAAATGTGCAATCTGTGACATGTTGTTGAGAAGAATGAGGGTTAACATGGGTGTGACGTGCAGCGTGTTGTTGTGTTTGTGTGAAGGTGTTTCTCTGCTATGAGTCAGTGTGAGGACAGAGAGGAGGGAGTCGGCCCTTCTGAAAGCTCCCTGGATGAGGAACATGGCGGCCAGACAAAAGCTCAGAGGTGAGACGATGACCTCTGACCCTCCATCAGTGCGCAACATACAGCAAGCTGTGCAAATCTGGATGTGTATCTTTTTGATGCTTTTTGGTGAAATTTGGTACAAACTATGAAAGATTAGGTGGAAAAAAAGTTTATCAAAGGTATATTGCCATCATTATTTAATGATATCATCATTATTTAAAACGAGATAGTGTGTAGTTTTATGTGACAGTGTAGTTTTCACTGTATTATATATCTTAAATTCAGTTCAGCAGTGCTTCAATCAACAATTTTAACAGTTCATTTTATTGACTTAGTTTTTTTTTTTTTTTCCAGGACCTATTTCCAATCATTTTGTAAAAAATTGTAACTTTTCTATCAAAAGGTTTTGTACTTCTGTAGTAGCAATTTGGGAAACGATTACAATTCTTATAGAGTTTTTGAGAAATATTGTAAAGAAAGCTAAACTTTTTTTCCTCATTCTTTTATCGTGTTTAAATATAAATGGATCAAATCATATTTTTTCACTTTTTTTTTTTTTTTTACACAAAATGTCAAGCATATAGCATGTTAGTAAAATAAATTATGAACCACAAAATAAATCAACATAGTGAAGAAGGTAAATAATTACATTAATAAATACAGAAAGAAAATTCCCCAAAAAAAGAAAACTACTTCAATCAAGACAATTTGGGTCTGTTTTACAAACCTAGTTTTTCAAATTAATATGTGGAAACAGGGTGACATCACAAAGATTAAAGCCATTACTCAAATTGTCCGTTTTAAATGTCAAGAACACCAACCGCCTGCTTCACCTTGACCTTATATAATATAATATAATATATAATATATAAATACACTTGTGTATTTCTTTCAGGATCCATCAGCAGAGACCAGACTCTCCTGAACCTGGCCATGTGTCCATGAAGAGTGACCGATCTATGGGACATCCCATTACCTTCACACATGGACATGACTCAGCTGATCGAAGGTAAGAACAGATGCGGCTGCTAAAACCTGATGATGGTAAGCATATATAATCAGTATATAAATATTCATACATAGCATATACCTAACATACACCATATGTATTCATTCATCATTATTTATTTTGACTTCCCCTATGAAGACATATATTACAGCTGTGTTTCACTACTGATATTAACACATTATAGTGAGTTTTAAACCTTTTACTGTTTATAGACTGATTGATGATGGTAAATAAGCGGATTCAAAGTAAAGTCTCATTCACCATCATTAATCGATATTTCATTAATTTAGAAGACCCTAACAATATTAGTTGGAGTAGATTTTACAGAGAGAGAGAGAGATGTTAACATTTAAAGAAGGTTGACTAATCAAACTTGCTTTCTGTCAGGATCTATGAGCGGGGACCAGACTCTCCTGAACCTGGCCATGTGTCCATGAAGAGTGACCGATCTATGGGACATCCCATTACCTTCACACATGGACATGACTCAGCTGATCAAAGGTAAGAAGTAACAATATGTTTGATTTATTTGCACAAGTTTTCTCAGGTTAAGAGGAGTGGACCAAACATTTCTGAAGTGTTCAAGTTTTTCCTCCACATTAAACGTCAGGTGTTTGTGATTTATTCCATTTGAACCACACATAGAAACATTTTGTAACCTCTATCACATGACCATTACCCTGGTTCTGGAGGGCTACTGTGGATGCAGGCTTTTGTTCCAACCAAGCAGTAACACACCTGATTCTACTAATAAAGATTCTTAGCAAGGTCTCGAGTAGTTGATTAATAGAATCAGGTGTGTTACTGCTTGGTTGGAACAAAAACCTGCATCCACAGTATCTCTCCAAGACCAGGGTCGGGAACCCCTGCTCTATAAGGTGTCTGAGGTCTCCAAAACCTTTACTGGTGAACAAAAATGATGTTCAATGATGTGACAGCACTGTCCAAAGTCTTGTTAGGTTGAGTCAAAGAACCTGATTTGGTTCAAAATGATCATTATTATCATTTTAGTTTTAAGGAAACTTTTTAACTGGTTATAGACTGAACATGTATAGGACCTTACTAGTCTTCCAATCACTTAGTGGCGTTCTTCACTAAAGTGCTCAAACCTAAACTTTTTTCCTCATTGTTATTATTCTTGTATCGTGTTAAAATATTAATGGATCAGAGACAAATCATGGTTTTTTTCACTTTTTTTTTTTTGTTTTTTACACAAAATGTCAAGCATATAGCATGTTAGTAAAATAAAGTATGAACCACAAAATAAATCAATATAGTGAAGAAGGTAAATAATTACATTAATAAATACAGAAAGAAAATTCCTTTAACCAAAAAAAAGAAAACTACTTCAATCAAGACAATTTGGGTCTGTTTTACAAACCTAATTTTTCAAATTAATATGTGGAAACAGGGTGACATCACAATGATTAAAACCATTACTCAAATTGTCCGTTCTAAATGTCAAGAACAGTTTAGACACCAACCGCTTGTCAACACAGATTGTTACCAACATTTCAGCTCTCAAACTTTGTAACTTGTGTATTTCTGTCAGGATCCATGAGCGGGGACCAGACTCTCCTGAACCTGGCCATGTGTCCATGAAGAGTGACCGATTTATGGGCCATCCCATTACCTTCACACATGGACATGACTCAGCTGATCAAAGGTAAGAACAGATTAGGCTACTAAAACCTGATGATGGTAAGCATATAATCAGTATATAAATATTCATACATAGCATATACCTTACTTACACCATATGTATTCATTCATCATTATTTATTCTAACTTTACCTATGGGGACATATATTACAACCATTAACCATTTATAGACTGATATTAACACATAGAACCTTACTAGTCTTCCAATCACTTAGTAAATTTGCCTTTTGTTCACTTTAGGATTGATTTAAACACAATACAAAATATTACACACAAACTTTACATTTTTTTCGTTACAGTGTTCATCGGCAGAGCTCTGAGGTTCCCAGTGTTCTATCTGCCCAGCAGCAGCATCAAACACATCTGGACTCCATAATAATGGTGTGTAAATAAATATAAAGCTACAACAGCCACAGACTAAATACTAACCTCACCATCAGGGTTCTCTCAGAGTCTATGTTGCACTCTGTAGACCAGCATGTTTCCAGTTGGTCTAAGAAGTTCTGATGTTGACTTCTACCAGTTTTATTAACATCTTGTTTTGTTCCAGCTACTGGAGGAGAACATCATCGGGTTTGTAAAGAATGAGCTAAAGAAGATCCAGAAATTTGTGAGTCCAGATTACCCAGAATGCTTAGGCACTCAGAGAGAGGATGAGATGTTCGACGGTGAGGATGAGGTGCAGCAGAAGAGCAGCAGAGAGGCATTTCTGCAGATCACGGTGAACTTCCTGAGGAGGATGCAGCAGGATGAGCTGGCTGACTGTCTGTACAACAGTAAGACAATTTCAACAGATTTCTATTCCAGAAACTGTTTGTGTACAACTTGAGCTAAAGTTCATAGTAGAGGAGAATATAAACATCTGTAATTATGTTCTACCAATTTGCTGTAAAATATTCTGATTTTTATTTGCTTTTTCATTCAGGAACTCGTGCTCCACTGTGTCAACATGAAGTCAGGTCTAACCTGCAGAAGAGGTTTCAGTGTGTGTTTGAGGGGATCACTAAAGCAGGAAACCCAATCTTTCTTCATCAGATGTTCACAGAGCTCCATGTCACAGAGGGAGGGAATGCAGAGTCCAATGATGAACATGAGGTCACACAGATTGAAACAACATCCAGGAAACCGGTCAGACCAGAAACAACAATCCGACGAGAAGACATCCTTAAAGGGCCACCTGGAAGAGAGGAACCAATCAGAACAGTGATGACAAAGGGAGTTGCTGGCATCGGGAAAACAGTCTTAACACAAAAGTTCACTCTGGACTGGGCTGAGGGCAAAGCCAACCAGGACATACACTTCATGTTTCCATTCACCTTCAGAGAGCTGAATGTGGTGAGAGACAAAAGGTACAGCTTGGTGGAACTGGTTCATTACTTCTTTACTGAAACCAAAGAAGCAGGAATCTGCAGGTTTGAAGAGTTCCAGGTTGTGTTCATCTTTGACGGTCTGGACGAGTGTCGACTTCCTCTGGACTTCACCAACAATCAGATCCTGACTGATGCTACAGAGTCCACCTCAGTGGATGTGCTGCTGACAAACCTGATCAGGGGGAAACTGCTTCCCTCTGCTCACCTCTGGATAACCACAAGACCTGCAGCAGCCAATCAGATCCCTCCTGAGTGTGTCGACATGGTGACAGAGGTCAGAGGGTTCACTGACCCACAGAAGGAGGAGTACTTTAGGAAGAGGTTCAGAGATGAAGAACAGGCCAACACTGTTGTCTCCCACATCAAGACCTCACGAAGCCTCCACATCATGTGCCACATCCCGGTCTTCTGCTGGATCACTGCTACAGTTCTGGAGGAAATGTTGAAAAGCACAAAGAGAACAGAGCTGCCCAAGACCCTGACTCAGATGTACATCCACTTCCTGGTGGTTCAGGCCAAATTAAAGAACGTAAAGTATGATGGAAGAGCTGAGGCAGATTCACCCTGGAGTCCAGAGAGCAAGAAGATGATTGAGTCTCTAGGAAAACTGGCTTTTGAGCAGCTGCAGAAAGGAAACCTGATCTTCTATGAATCAGACCTGACAGAATGCGGCATCGATATCAGAGCAGCCTCAGTGTGCTCAGGAGTGTTCACACAGATCTTTAAAGAAGAGAGTGGACTCTACCAGGACAAGGTGTTCTGTTTTATCCATCTGAGTGTTCAGGAGTTTCTGGCTGCTCTTCATGTCCATCTGACATTCATTAACTCTAGAATCAACCTGCTGGCAAGAGTACAAACTAACTCCTGGTGGTCTAAATTCTGTAAAGACCATTGTCAACAAAACCATCTCTACCAGAAAGCAGTGGATGCGGCCTTACAGAGTTCAAATGGACATCTGGACTTGTTCCTCCGCTTCCTCCTGGGTTTGTCACTCCAAACCAATCAGAGTCTCCTACAAGGTCTATTGACACAGCCAGCAATAAGCTCAAAGACCAATCAGGTAACAGTTGAGTATATCAAGAAGAAAATCAGTGAGGATCTGTCTCCAGAGAGAAGCATCAATCTGTTTCACTGTCTGAGTGAAGTGAATGATCATTCTCTGGTGGAGGAGATCCAACGGTATTTGAGATCAGGACATTTCTCCATACGTGAACTGTCTTCTGCTCAGTGGTCAGCACTGGTCTTCATCCTGCTGTCATCAGGAAAAGATCTGGATGTGTTTGACCTGAAGAAATACTCTGCTTCAGAGGAGGCTCTTCTGAGGCTGCTGCCAGTGGTCAAAGCTTCAAATAAAGCCCGGTACATGGCAAAATGATACATACTGTATATGAACTATTTAAAATGATTGGTTTTGAGTATAATAGTGAATAATACATTGGTATTATTTGCATTTCACAGACTGAGTGTCTGCAATCTCTCAGAGAGAAGCTGTGCAGCTCTATCTTCAGTTCTCAATTCCCAGTCCTCTCTGAGGGAGTTGGACCTGAGTAACAATGACCTGCATGATTCAGGAGTAAAGCTACTGTCTGCTGGACTGAAGAGTCCACACTGTACACTAGAAACTCTCAGGTGAGGGTCAGGTTATTTTTATTTTTTAAAAAATAAAATGTGTACAAATGTTGGTTGTCATCAAGGGTTGATGGTGCTGCAATTTATCGCAGGATTACAATAATCTATAGGCTCTGCTAACATGCAATTGTAAATATTGGTTCAAATGTATATAGTAATATGGTATATACTATACCATAGTAATTTGTTTGTGTCTGTGTTTGCAGGTTGTCAGGTTGTCTGATCACAGAGGAAGGCTGTGCATCTCTGGCCTCAGCTCTGAGCTCCAATCAGTCCCAACTGAAAGAGCTGGACTTGAGCTACAATTATCCAGGCGACTCCGGAGAGGAGCTTCTATCTACTGGAGTATTGGATGCACACTGGAGCCTGGAAACACTCAGGTATGGACAGGCAGGTGAACAGTAAAAAAAAGATTATTTTTTATGAGGAAATGTTGAGGAACACTGTTTCATGTTGAACAGCAGCAATTAGGACTCATGGTGGATGGAAAATCATTTAGAGGGATTGTAATCTGTATTTCCTCTGTTTATATTCCAGGTTGGACCATGGTGGACAGCAGTGGCTGAAACCTGGTCTGAGAAAATGTAAGTTTGGAGTCAAAATTATTCATGGGAAAATTTTCTGTTAAAATTCTCAATAAGTCGTTTCCTTACTATTCATACAACGCCTACTGGGAAGAGACAACTGACAAGTGATATATCAATATATTGATAAATAAAATATAATACCCACCAGGTATTTGTTGAATAACTTCTAATCCAATTTGGTTTTGTCTATCAGATGCCTACAAAATTGAACTGGACATCAACACCGCAAGTAGAAATCTCAAACTGTCTGACAACAACAGGAAGATTACAGCAGTGCAAGAGGAACAGCCGTACCCTGATCATCCAGATCGATTTCACTGCTGTCAGCTGATGTGTGCTGGTCTGACTGAACGCTGTTACTGGGAGGTTGAGGTGAAAGGATGGGTTCACGTTGCTGTCACTTACAGAGGAATCAGAAGAAAAGGAAACAGTGCTGACTGCTGGCTTGGGAGAAATCCTCAGTCTTGGAGTCTGAAATGTTCTGAAGGGGGTTGGTCTGTCTGGCATGATAACAGAGAAACGCACATCCTTTCCTCCTACGCCTTCTCACCCTCTGTCTGTAACAGAGTAGCAGTGTATGTGGACTGCCCTAGTGGTACTCTGTCCTTCTACAGAGTCTCGTCTTACACACTGATTCACATCCACACCTTCAACACCACATTCACCGAGCCTCTGTATCCTGGGTTTTCATTTCGGTTGTTTGACTCCTCAGTGTCACTGTGTGAGCTATAGGAAGGAGTCTCTTATCAATATACACCACCTCATTTGGCACAATCATCCACTTTCATGTTTTCTTATTCCACCGCTATGCTGATGATACCCATCTCTTTCTAACATTCCCAGTCTCAGCTTGCACTTTGGATCTAATTTTGTATTACAATGATGTATTTTGCTCAATATATAATGAGTCATTTGTAAAAGTTGTAAAATAGTCAGTAAAATCCACTGTTTCCATTCAAAAGATTACAATGGTAAATGTGTTACTACACAGTCTATTTACTATCTTCACTCTCTGCTTGGAAGGACTACAAAGTTCTCACCTATAAATGCATATAAAAAAGTGCACCTCCCTACCACCAAAAACGTATTAAACATAAATATTCACCTCCACTCTTGAACACACAAATGGCTTGCTGCGCCCCTTAATCCCATCTCCATACCATGGGTGACCAGGCCTTTTTCTCATCAGTACAATGAACTGATGAGCACAGACATTGGACTCTTTTTTACACTGGCCTGAAAAAGTTTTTATTCAGGCTTTGTATGTCAACTGTCAACTCTTTACTCTGTTCTATAATGCTTGTGTCTAAGCTATTTTCAGAATTGAGAATAGTCCAGTAGTTCTGCTCTGAAAGTGTAGTCTCACTGATGTAACACATACGTTGTTGTACCATGTTAGGAAATATGTAAATATACAATAAAGAAATATTAATACAATGATCTGTGTATAGCAGTGGTATATGTCAGGTGTAATACACACATGCATGGAGAATTATGTCATATATACTCACTAAGAACTTTATTGGGAACATCTGTTCAATCTATACAATCTAACATAACAGCTCTAAAAAAGTGCTATGACAAATGTGAAAGCAATATGAGCATTTAATTGAAAAAAATATTTAAAAAAAAATAATAGTACATCTCCATACAACTCCACTGCATTACATTTGACTGAGAACTTCTAATTCAAACAGAAGCTGGGGTTGGGTTTGCGGGTGTAGGGGATTGGTCCATGTGAATACCTGCAGGCAATCTTACCAATGACTGTCTAATGGAACTGTGATTAGTATGATTGCCTGCATGTATTTAAGCAGTTGTGTTTAAGTGTTAGGGCACTTTCATATCAGAAAAATCAATAATTTGGTCTGCACCAGGCAATTAAATAGTTACTAATTAGCATTGTCTGCTTTTACACCTGCAAATTAAGCAAAATTGGTTAAACTGATGTGTCATCAATGTCTATCTACCGGTAGAAATAAGCACCAATTCTGATTCAATGTGGATCAACACATTCACACATTGCTACTTGCTTTAGTCTATGTATTACATCCTCTGTATTGGCCATTTCTGGCAAAACATCCAATGTCAAAATAAGTTTTGGCTGCATCTGGAGAACAATCTGTGGATGCACTGGAGTTACCAAAGACATATAATGTGTCATTTGAGGCAGAAATGAGATCATATGGGAAGAACATTGTTCTAAAGACCCACACAGCAGGTTATGAAATAATAAGTATACCCTCATCTGGACCCGAGTTTGTGTTCTCACCAGAGTGAACATGCCAAATTTTGTCATTTGGTGTGGAGTCAAGCAAAATCCACCTCTTTTTGGAAGTTAGGGTCACTTAATTTAGTGTGCACCTGCGTGTTATTGATGCTTTCACACCAACAAAAAACTAACCTAACTAAGCATGTTTGGCTGGAATGGGCCATTTGGCAAATGAAACCAACTAATTTATCTTAAAATTGTCTAGCAAGGAGTCCCACCTTAGGAGTGATTCAGGAAGATTCTCAGAGTATTTCTGAGCATGGAAGGAAGAGAAACATGCATCATAGTCAGGAGGTGTGTTTGACCCTATTGCTGGGTTTAATGTATGAACAAACTGTAAGCAAAGCTTTAAAAGTAGCAAGAACATGTTTGAAATTGTTGCATAAATGTTGATATAAAGCCAAGTGTGTCCAGTTCAAAAATACTTAATTTTTCTATAGGAACTTTATTTGTTTTAAAAGCATCAGTACATACATGAAAATACAACACAACACTTTTCCAGACAAGCAATCTTAAAAACAACTATCAGCTATAGTTATGTATGCTTAACTATAGCTGTGTATGTGTGTACGTGTGTGTGTGTGTGTGGAGTCTGAGGCTATTGTCCTTTCATTTCAGTCCATACATGTACATGCTATTTAGTAGTTCAAAGTCCAGTCCAATGATTTTCCTGCTAATGCTGGTAATTGTGTCAAGAGTATTGAGGATGATCTTGCTCAAAGCACCAAACCAGGCTAAAGATGGACTCACTCCATGGTATCAGTGATGACAATGTGTGAGCATTTGAATCATTTGTTATTCCAGGATCTGGGCTCCCATTGTTGTCAGTGTTTATGAGGAAAACTGTGTCCATATTACACATAGTAGGCATAGTAACAGAATATGTTTGGAAGAACAGTATATATGACACCATATGACACCATTTTTTTTAACAGAACACATAACTGACACTGAGCATGAAGACCAATAAAACAGATCCCACCATTATAATAGCATTGTAAATTCTGATTAAAACAGTTAATCATACTGTGGTTGCTGCAAGAAATTACATTATGATGAAAGAACTGACTGCTGGGTAGAAAAAAAATAAATATGTTCTACTCACATTTTCTGACTTACAAGATCATAATCATTTTATGTTAATAAAAGTAAATGTAATACAATTGGCCCAAAATGTCCTTCTAAAAGCATTTGCCGCTGAAAACGGAGCTTCTTTAGGAAACAGTGTTGCCTTACACAGGGACACTCCTCCCTACAGAGAGCACAGAGACACTGATGACTCCATCGACAACATCAGAGACTCCACCCCAGACCCAATCCCAAACCCAAAGCCAGGATGCAGAGTCTCAGTGAATGTGGTGTTGAAGGTGTGGAGATGGATCAGCGTATCAGTGGAGACTCTGTAGAAGGACAGAGTGCCACCAGGATGGTCCAAATACACCGCTACTCTGTCCGAGACAGGGGAGGCGATGGATGTTCTTATGTTATCGTGAAAGGCAGAGTAACCTTGATTAGAGCATTTCAGACTCCAGGACTGATTGTTCCCTCCAAACCTGCAGCTATCACTGTTCCCTTTCCTCGCGATCCCTCTGTAAGTCACTGATATATCAACCTCTCCGACCCACACAACCTCCCAGTAACAGCGACCAGCCAGGTCATCGCGACACAGCACCTGACAGCAGTCAAATCGGTCCTTATGATCAGGATATGATTGCTGCTTCTCTCCCACCAGTGCCACTTTTCTGTTGTTGTCAGACAGTTTGAGCTTTCTGTTTACTGTGTTTATGTCCAATGTGAGGTTACAAGCATCTAAAGAAGAGGAGAAGACACAGTACAACAGTTACTGTAAGTACTGTATAATCTACGATTTTATGGTTTGAAGATAACATAGAAAGAATAGGTCTGATTTTATATTAAATTACATGAATCATTTGGTGAGCCCTATGACTTATATGAATGAATCAAAAGAAATAAAAAATATTTTTTATGGTATTAAATACATTGAATCCATACTTACACTTCTTTAAGCCAGATTTTAGCCATTGTTCTCCAGCAGGCTCCAACCTGGAGGCAGATTATGTCATTATGAGTAAAAATAAATAATTGGCATAAGGCTAAATACAGCTGGCCTGGAAGAGCAAGCTGCTGGCAAATCATACATAACTGCAATGTACAATTTTTAATAATTCACACCTGAGAATTTTCGGTCTCCAGTCTCCATCAGAGAAAAGCTGTTCTCTTGAGTCTCCAGGATGATTGTAGGCCAGGTCCAATTCTTTCAGATGGAAGGCTTTGGACTTTAGAGCTGAGACCAGAGAATCACAGCCTTTGGCTGTGATCTGACAGCCTGATAGTCTAGATTTAAAAAAAAAGATTTATGCCAAACAATTTGGCAAATCATATAAGCATAGAAAAACAATTAAAAAATACTGTCTTTATCAACCAGCTGATGTCTGACCTGAGAATTTCCAGATTACAGTTTGAACTCTTCAGTCCAATAGACAGCTGGTTCATGCCTGAGTCAAGGAGGTCGTTGTTACTCAGGTCCAGCTCTCTCAGAGTAAACGGATTGGAAGTAAGGACTGAGGACAGATATTTACAGCTTTTCCAGGACAGTTGACAAACACCTAGCCTGTGAAGAGAGATTCATTTATTTTAAATCAGAAATGTTACTATTTCATGCGGAAGTAACCTGTGGTTTGTGCATTGCAAAGTTAATAGATTCATGAGGTTTTACTAATTCCAGTCCTACCACTCTAATCACCCTAAACACGTAATAACTCAAATATGAATTAGTTATGCATTCATTTCCTATGATTTAAAAAAGAAATGACCTGAGAATTTCCAGTGTACAGTGTGGACTGTTCAATCCAGTCAACAGCAGTTTCACGCCTGAATCCTGCAAGTCATTGTTAGTCAGCTCCAATTCCGTCAGACTGGAGGACTGGGAGCTCAGAGCTGAAGAAATTTCTTTGCAGCTTCTCTCAGAAAGGTTACAGCCACTCAGCCTGAAAATGAACAAGTGATTAACACAAAATCCGATATACTGTATGAAATATGCTGTATTGAAATCTATGTATATTTCTTTATTCATCCACCTACAGAGCTTTATTTGAAGCTTTGACCACTGGCAGCAGCCTCAGAAGAGCCTCCTCTGAAGCAGAGTAATTTTTCAGGTCAAACACATCCAGATCTTTTCCTGATGACAGCAGGATGAAGACCAGTGCTGACCACTGAGCAGGAGACAGTTTATTTGTGGAGAGAAGTCCTGGTTTCAGATACTGTTGGATCTCTTCTACTAGGGAAAGATCATTCAGTTCATTCAGGCAGTGGAACAGATTGATGCTTCTCTCTGGAGACAGATCCTCACTGATCTTCTTCTTGATGTATTTGGTTATTTTCTGATTGGTATCTGCGACTTTTTCTGTCTTTGTCAGCAGACCTCGCAGGAGGTTCTGGTTGTTTTGCAGTGACAGACCCAGGAGGAAGCGGAGAAACAAATCGAGGTGTCCATTTGGACTCATTAAGGCCGTATTCACAGCATTTTGGTAGAGATGGTGCAGTTTAGGTTTGTCTTTAAAGACTTTCTGCATCCGGGATTTTATTTGTTCTCCCGCTAGCAGGCTGACTCCAGAGTTGATGAATGTCAGATGGACATGAAGAGCAGCCAGAAACTCCATAATGCTCAGATGGACGAAACAGAACACCTTGTCCTGGTAGAGTCCACTCTCTTCTTTAAAGACCTGTGTAAAGACACCTGAGTATACAGAGGCTGCTTTGATATTCATGCCACAATCTTCCAGGTCTGATTCATAGAAGATCAGGTTTCTTTTCTGCAGCTGCTCAAAAGCCAGTTTTCCTAGAGA
Source organism: Eupleurogrammus muticus (assembly GCA_036785175.1). Lineage (NCBI taxonomy): Eukaryota > Metazoa > Chordata > Actinopteri > Scombriformes > Trichiuridae > Eupleurogrammus > Eupleurogrammus muticus. The sequence continues at coordinate 32,624,431 of JAYKQN010000001.1, forward strand.
CTCAATCATCTTCTTGCTCTCTGGACTCCAGTGTGAATCTGCCTCAGCTCTTCCATCATACTTTACGTTCTTCAGTTTGGCCTGAACCACCAGGAAGTGGATGTACATCTGAGTCAGGGTCTTGGGCAGCTCTGTTCTCTTTGTGCTTTTCAACATTTCCTCCAGAACTGTAGCAGTGATCCAGCAGAAGACCGGGATGTGGCACATGACATGGAGGCTCCGTGAGGTCCTAATGTGGGAGACAACAGTGTTGGCCTGGTCCTCATCTCTGAACCTCTTCCTAAAGTACTCCTCCTTCTGTGGGTCAGTGAACCCTCTGACCTCTGTCACCATGTCGACACACTCAGGAGGGATCTGATTGGCTGCTGCAGGTCGTGTGGTTATCCAGAGGCGAGCAGAGGGAAGCAGTTTCCCCCTGATCAGGTTTGTCAGCAGCACATCCACTGAGGTGGACTCTGTAGCATCAGTCAGGATCTGATTGTTGGTGAAGTCCAGAGGAAGTCGACACTCGTCCAGACCATCAAAGATGAACACAACCTGGAACTCTTCAAACCTGCAGATTCCTGCTTCTTTGGTTTCAGTAAAGAAGTAATGAACAAGTTCCACCAAGCTGTACCTTTTGTCTCTCACCACATTCAGCTCTCTGAAGGTGAATGGAAACATGAAGTGTATGTCCTGGTTGGCTTTGCCCTCAGCCCAGTCCAGAGTGAACTTCTGTGTTAAGACTGTTTTCCCTATGCCAGCCACTCCCTTTGTCATCACTGTTCTGATTGGTTCCTCTCTTCCAGGTGGGCCTTTAAGGATGTCTTCTCGTCGGATTGTTATTTCTTGTTTGTCTGGTTGTCTGGATGCTGTTTCAATCTGTGTTACCTCATGTTCATCATTGGTCTCTGCAGTCCCTCCCTCGGTGACATGGAGCTCTGTGAACATCTGCTTCAAAAGGGTTGGGTTTCCTGCTTTAGTGATCCCCTCAAACACAAACTGGAACCTCCTCTTCAGGTTAGACTTGACTTTCTTTTGACACGCGAGAGCTGCAACTCCACTTTCTGTATAAACAAAAGACACAAACTAACTTGTTGCTAAAAATCTGATATATGGAAAATAAATACTATAGTTCTAGGAATTTCAAATTTTCAGCTCTTCAGTTGTAGACAGGTCCTGCAGAATTCCTTGATCATCTCATCTAAATGTGTGCATGAAACGTTAGGCTAAATCTATTACAATACTCTTACTGCTCTGCAAACGGTCAGCCAGCTCATCCTGCTTCATTCTCCTCAGGAAGTGCAGTGTGATGTTCAGAAACGCCTCTCTGCTGCTTTTCTTCTGCTCTTCATTCTCACCAGGCAGCAACTTCTCATCCTCATTCTGACTCTCTGAGCATTCTGGGTAATCTGAAGTGAGAGCCTTCTGCATCTTATTCAACTCGTCCTTCACAAAACTCACAATGTGGTCCTCAAGTAGCTGAAACAGAGTAAAAATCAAATTTAAAAAGCAGAAATCAGCAAAGTCTTGATATGCCAAGAAGTGCTAAATCTGAGGCAAGTGAACTTGTTTGGATTTCTAAATATGCTTCCCCTCTCATCCAAAAATATTCCTTAATTCTGAAAATCCAATCTTGTTTGTACTATATACTCACCTTAAATATGGACTTAAGTTCTGGTTGGTACTGCTCGGCAGACTTTTGACTAGGAGATTTTGAGCTATGGAAATAGAAAAAGGTCTTTTAATAACAACAAAAATCATTCAACCCATACTGTCTCTTGTTACTTTATCACGATTAGTATATATGATAGAAACACAGGATAGACACAGAAAAGGCAGTGCTTAAGTATTGATACCCAGTCATTATGATATATCTGATCTTATCTTGTAATGAATATCATTGCATATAGTCATTTAAATCATGCAATCACTTCAAAATGCTCTAAGTTCAAGCAAAAAATAAAAATAAATCACTTTCAAGTTTTCTTTTAAAACTTACCTTTTATTTACATCAGGCTCTCCACCTTGGAACCTGATTGGCCAGTCCATAGATGTGTCACTCTTCATGGACACACCGCTAGGTCCTGGGTTGTCTTTGGACTTCTGGTTGGTCCTGATGAAAACATAATACTGACTGAGTAATAATCCTGCAAAATTGAACTTATAAAGAAAAACCAAAAAAGAAAACTACTTGCAAAAAACATAATAAAGTTTTTCTGTCTTACTTTTGAGTCACAGGCTCTCCTTTTTTGAACCTGATTGGCCAGTCCATAGACGTGTCACTCTTCATGGAAACGCTGCTGGGTCCAGGGTCATCTTTTGTGTTCTGATGGATCCTGATGGAAACATAACACCAACTGAGTAAAAATCCTCTTGGATAAAATGCTACAAATTTGAAGAATGTTCAGCGTTTTTAATACTTGCATAAAAAATCACTTTCTAAGTTTTTCAGTCTTACTTTTGAGTCACAGAGCTCTCTCCTTTATTGAACCTGATCGGCCAGTCCATAGATGTGTCACTCTTCATGGACACACCGCTAGGTCCTGGGTTGTCTTTGGACTTCTGGTTGGTCCTGATGAAAACATAATACTGACTGAGTAATAATCCTGCAAAATTGAATACTACTAAACACGAAGAATGTTATTTTTTAATGATTTGTAAAAATAATTATTTTTTTAAACCTACCTTTGATTTACATCAGGCTCTCCACCTTTGAACCTGATTGGCCAGTCCATAGACGTGTCACTCTTCATGGACACACTGCTGGGTCCAGGGTCAACTTTTGTGTTCTGATGAATCCTGATAGAAACATAATACCAACTGAGTAAAAATCCTCTTGGATAAAATACTACTGACAAGTATGAAGAATGTTAAGTGTTTTTAAAACTTATAAAGAAAAACCAAAAAAGAAAACTACTTGCAAAAAACATAATAAAGTTTTTCTGTCTTACTTTTGAGTCACAGGCTCTCCTTTTTTGAACCTGATTGGCCAGTCCATAGACGTGTCACTCTTCATGGACACACTGCTGGATCCAGGGTCGCCTTTTGTGTTCTGATGGATCCTGATGGAAACATAATACCAAATGAGTAAAAATCTTCTAGGATAAAATACTACTCTACTAAAGTATGAAGAATGTTAAGTGTTTTCGATACAAAAAACTACTTGAATAAAAAAACACTGATACATGTCTTACTTTTGAATCACAGAGGGCTCTCCGCCTTTGAACCTGATTGGCCAGTCCATAGACGTGTCACTCTTCATGGACACACTGCTGGATCCAGGTTCAGATCCATCAGTGTCTGGTTTGTGCTTCCTTCTTGCTTTTCTACACAACACACACCAACACAGTTTCGAGTGTGACTAATGATGGAACAGAGGTGTGATTGGAGGACAGTGATAGACAGTTATAGATCCTCATCTTACCTCAGAGCCTTGGCTTGACTGTCATCTTGCCCAGACAGAGCACTTTTAACGTCAGGGATGGCCTCCTCTCTGTGCTTACTCCGATTCATAGCAGATAAACACCTTTAGCCACTCAACTGAAATGCAGTTTTTAACAGTTATCTCTTTTATATTATTTTATTTGTGTGTGAGACTTAACCAAATTCCGAAAAGGATAAAACACATAACTCACAGAGGACGTGACATGCATCAAAAATAAACTATTTTAAGTAGATATATCAAATACAAAGAATTTTTAAACAATATTTACAAATATAAATCACTGCATCTAATTCATAAAACCCTTATTGAAGCATATTGAATGTATTTATGATGTGTGTTTTGCAAGACTTTGGACAGTGAATGACCCTTGAACAACTGAGGTGACATGCAGATGTGCAACAGGTTCAAGTGACCCGCTCAACTGTCATAAAACATCCAGTAAAATTACTTGTAAAAAAATCATTTTCATAAATCCAGTAAGTAAAAAGTATAAATTGTTTAAAAATGCATTTACATATATCAATATATACAGTGAATGCACATTGCTCTGACGATAAAAAACAAATACATTTTAATTTTTAAACACCTTACTCTGACACTTCATATGCAGCAAAAGCTCATAATATAAATATTTTATTTTTCTCTTTCGATAGTGAAAATAATGTGCAAGAAACAGTTAACTCACCAAAGGATGTTTATAAAGGCTTGTTGAAGCACATAGTGTCCTTACTCACTGCATTCACCTCCAAAGTAAAACTCTAAGGAAACTTAATCGCTCCAAAATTGAACTTTGGAACAAATGATGTCAAACATTTACAGTATTAGTCCCGGATCATATTCCTTAATGATACAGTTTAAACTTTAACACATTTCATTTTATAGCATCTCGGGAGGGCAGAGATTTCCTTATCTAATAATATCTCAAACCTCACATCATCAGCTGCTGTTAAAAACAGGTCACAATTAAGTAAATACTGTTTGAGCTGAAGATCATTAATACTGTTGCTGTTAACACCAGATATAAGTTACTTTTTCAGGAAAAAATAATGTTTAATGATACAAATAATTTCAGAAGGTATAAACTGAAGCGTGAACTCATACTTGACTTACAGAGTGTTGAAATTATTATAGGATTATTTAGTTGTAAAACATTTTGTTTTCAATTTGCATAAATGACCTTTGCCACAATCTGTCAGACGTGTTGTATCATTTTTATGCAGACGATACAGTAGTTTATTCTGCATTGTCTGTTGTGTAATCTTTTATTCGTCTATAGTCTGCTTCTGATGTTAGGATGTCCTGCCTACAAAAGCTGAAAGTGGATTTGAATAAGACAAACACCTTGCTGTTCTCCAGGGCTGCTTTGCAGTGAAATAATCTCCCTGTTTTAACTTGCCAGAGTGCAGCCATTGAGGTGGTCTCATCTTACAAATATCTGGGTTTCCATATTGATGATTGTAACTTTCAAATACCATATTTTAAGGTTTCCTTACTACTTGAGGTAAAATTGGGCTTTTACTTTAGAAAAAATGTAAAAAATCTTCTCTCAAGGGGCCAGAAAACACCTTGTGTCAGCAAAATCTCTTCTATTGCTTGATTATAGTAATGTACTGTACATGCATGCATGAGCCACAGTTTTATGTTCTTTAGATACTATTTATGATTGTGTACTGTGGTTTGGCATTGGATGCAAGAATCTCACCTGTCATTGCACTTTGTACAACAACAGTCTTCCTTGTCTGTCATTGGTTGACTTTTATCTATGAGGTTCCACTTGGAATGGTCCCATCCTGCCTCAGATTTCACCTTGTTAGAAAACTTGGACATCACTGCCTATGATTCACTGACTTTTTCATGCTGACAGTTTCTTATGTTTTCACTGAACTGGGAAAAAGGTGCTCCCTCTGCACGGAACTCCCTGCAAGGTGATCCGTGAAAAACCTGATCCCTCTTAATAGCTTTGTTAAAATGCTCAAAAACTTAAGAACCCAACAGTATTGGACTTTGTAGCGACTCATTTAAACTGTCTCTACCATTTATCTATTTGTTTTCTACTCATTCAAATCTAATTTATGTAACAAACTGCATTGTAAAATTGTGCTGCCTCTTGTGCAAGGCAATTTTGAAAAAAAAGATTCTACATCTGAACAAGCAACGGTAAAATAGGTCAATTAAACTAAAAACAACAACAACAAAACAGATATTTAGGTAATTTCAAAGACTTCTGAACACCTGATCATCTCACCATGGACTGGGACAATAATTCAGGCCAGGGATTTGATGTCATTCCAGGCCAGATCACCAGACCTCTAATCGTGTATCCAAAAACTTCCAATTTTGCCTTTTTCAAAGGTGATGGATTTAAGCCTCCATGTGAGACAGACAGTCTGTGGTGGTGGATAGGTATGATCAGCTTAGCTCGCTACTATTTACTCGTTTACTATATCATAGTAAACGAGTAAATAGTACTTTACCTTTACTGTTGTTTACTATATGATATATCTTTGTTTCTCCATCACTATTTTGGACAGTCTGTTTTATGTCACCTATGTATCTTTACTGCAAATCCATATCCTATGATCATGCTGCTCCAGCAAGTCTCCAGTATCCAGCTCATCCAGAACAATGCGCATGAAGTCCTCCTCATCTGCAAAAGTTGTGTCAGGCACCATCATACCCTAAATAGCTCATATAGTACCCAACTAGAACACACTCACCCCAAGAAAACAGACTGACTAGAGGTTCCTAGAGTCTCTAAAAGTATAAATAGTGGCTGAGCCTTCAACTATCAGGCTATGGGTTTTGGCATCACAACAGGAGCCATTCCAGCAACACTGGAAAAGGAAAATTCTCCAATGACACAAACAATTTGAGAAGCTATGAACTGTATGAACTCTGGGGAGTGTGAACTTTATGTGCTTATCGAAAGGATGAGAACATAAAAGTGAAAAAAATATTTATTGGATCATTTAGTTGTAAAACATTTTGTTTTTAATTTGCATAAATGACCTTTGCAACAATCTGTCAGACGCCTTGTACCATTTTTATAAAGATATACCCAATACTTTGCTGTTCTGCATCATCTGTTGTGCAAGCTTTTATTCTTGCTGTTCAGCCGCACCTGCAAAAGTTACAATTGGATTTGAACTCTGATAAGACCTTGATGTTTTCCAGACATTTGACATCACAACAGGGCTTGTGTTCAGCAACACTACAAGGGAGGCCGGACCACAATAAAATGGCTGGTCATATTTCACAGTGTGTGCGCCAGAAAGAGCACACACCTAAATATTTACACTGAAGCAGATGGAAAAAAAATGTTCTCCAAAGTGAACAGTGTTTGAGCGAATAACATATGGTTTTAGGATTTGATTGTTCTTTTGATCATGATTTCAGTAGTGGTCCTGTGCAAATGATTATAACTCCAGAGTCCATCCTACAAGTATAATGAGAAAACCGAGCATGGGAACACAAAGTGTCATAATTACAGGTGTGTTCATCAGTGGATAGACAAAGACATAAGCATCCATCTGTAATGTGAGTTTGAAAATAGCAAAAGCAACCTACAAAACAGCATAGGAGCATGAAATATGAAAGTAGAAAAATACTGAATTCATATTCTTGTTCAGTGTATATACATATCAGACACATGATATCAAAGAGAGACATATTTTGATGTGTCTCTTTGATTGAGCCACCTACTTACAGCTGCTAGATGCTGCTCCCAGATTGTTGTACTACATCTAATTGAAAAAAAAAAATGTTCTGTTCAATCAGTGATCTAAATGAAACCAGAGTGAAATGCCTCCATCATTAACATTTAAACATAGGAATTTGCCGTCATTTCCATGTTTTTTTTTTTGTTCACTGGTGAACAGAGTGAACCACGCTTTAAATATGAATGTCTTTCTGCACAGGAGAAGACTCTCACTCTGACAGAGGACACAGAGACACTGTGGAATCGTATGACATGAGACCAAACCCAGGATATAGAGGTTGTGTGAATGTGGTGCTGAAGGTGTGGAGGTGGATAAGGGTGTCAGAGGAACATCTGTAGAAGGACAGGGTGCCAGCAGTATGGTCCAGATATACTGCTACTCTGTCAGAGTCAGGGGAGGTGGAGGACGAGATGGCTATTCCTGTATCATTGTGACAGGCATAGTAACCGTTTTCAGAGCAGAATAGATTCCAGGACTGGTCATTCCCTCCAAATACGCATTTTTCACAGTATCCTTTTCTGCTGATCCCACTGTAACTCACTGATATGTCAGCTCGTCCGCTCCACTCGACCTCCCAGTAGCAGCGAGCAGTTAGACCATCTCGACACAACAGCTGACACCAGCAGTCAAATCTGTCTGGATGGTCGGGATATGGCTGGTACTCCTCCACACATGTCACCTTTCTGTTGTTGTCAGACAGTTTGAGCTCTTTGTGTGCCGTGTTTGCGTCCAGAGTGAGATCACAGAAATCTGATGGGACAGAAGAAGAAACACAGCAGCTGCATCGTCTGACCTGATAATTTCATAGTTTAATGACACATGGCAGTGATGTATTAATGAATGAATACCACAAAAAACAACTTTGTATTTAAAGAAAATCTGATTGTGCTGTTTAGATGTCAAGAATCAAATTAAATCCACACTCACACTTCCTCACACCAGGTTTTAACCTGTGCTCTCCACCATGCTCCATCCTGAAGGAACAAATACAGTCAGAATTATTTTCTATCCAAATTGGGTCCGAACTGCTGTTAAGCATGAAACAGTGTTCCACAATTTGTCCACCTGTCTTTTCATACCTGAAAAATGTCCACATATTTGTCCATACCTGAGAGTTTCCATTCTCCAATGTGGATCATTCAGTCCACCAGCCAGAGGATTTTCTCCTGAGTCTCCGGGATGATTGTAGCTCAAATCCAGTTCTCTCAGATAGGAGGGATTGGAACTTAGAGCTGAGGCCAGAAAAGCACAGCCCTCCTCTGTGATCAGGCATCCTGATAGCCTGGAAAGTAAACTCAACTTAAATCATGTAGGAAAGTCCTACAGATATTGGCCACCTGCACTGACATGGCCCTAAAGTTGAACGAATATGATATTAACATATGTTCTGTGTAAGAAGGTCACAGGTTCTATTTCTTGGGCTGGGACTTTTCTGTGTTTCCCCTGTGTCTGTGTGGGTTATCTCTGGATTTTCTGGCTTCTTCCCACAACCCAAAACCATGCAGAGGTTGATTAGAGCATCTAAATTATGTGAATGATGTGTATGCCCCACAAAGGGCTGGTGACCTGGTTGGGAGTGTTTCCCCGCCTCTCGCCTGTAATGCGCAGCTGACATTGGCACCAGCAGACCCCTGTGACCCTAGTGAGGACAATATAAAAGGTATAAAAGATGACTGACTGACTGTTCGTCTGTATCCTGACCTGAGACATTCCAGTGTACAGTGTGGACTCTCTAGTCCAGCAGACAGTAACTTCACTCCCGAATCACCCAAGTTGTTGTTACTCAGGTCCAATTCTTTCAGACTACAGTTGCTGGTGCTGAGAAGTGTAGACAGAGCTGCACAGCTTCTTCCTGTGAGGTTGCAGTCACTCAGCCTAGAATTAACCGAGAGACAAATAATGTTTTATCATGTATGAAATCAAATCACATTTTTAATTGTTCACATATTTAGCAGTTTGCCTACTTACAGGGCTTTATTTGAAGCTTTGACCACTGGCAGCAGCCTCAGAAGAGCCTCCTCTGAAGCAGAGTATTTCTTCAGGTCAAACACATCCAGATCTTTTCCTGATGACAATAAGATGAAGACCAGTGATGACCACTGAGCAGGAGACAGATCACCTGTTGAGAGACGCCCTGATGTCAGGTATCGTTGGATCTCTTCCACCAGAGAACGATCATTCAGTTCACTCAGACAGTGGAACAGATTGATGCTTTTCTCTGCAGACAAATTGTCACTGATCTTCTCCTTGATGTACTCAACTGTTTCCTGATTGGTTTGTGAGCTACTTCCTGTCTGTGTCAGGAAATCACATAGAAGGTTTTGGTTGCTTTGCAGTGACAGGCCCAGGAGGAAACGAAGAAACAAGTCCAGGTGTCCATTTGGACTCTGTAAGGCCTCATCCACTGCTCTCTCGTGGACATTTGCTAGTGTAGGTTTGTCATTGAAGACATAACACAACCAGGAGTTTGTTAGTTCTCCAGCCAGCAGGTTGACTTCAGCGTTAATGAATGTCAGATGGACATGAAGAGCAGCCAGAAACTCCTGAACACTCAGATGGATAAAAGAGAACACCTTGTCCTGATAGAGTCCACTCTCTTCTTTAAAGATCTGCGTGAACACTCCTGAGCACACTGAGGCTGCTCTGATATTGATAGTGCATTCTGTCAGGTCTGATTCATAGAAGATCAGGTTTCCTTTCTGCAGCTGCCCAAAAGCCAGTTTTCCTAGAGACTCAATCATCTTCTTGCTCTCTGGACTCCAGGGTGAATCTGTTTCAGCTCCTCCATCATACTTTACATTCTTCAGTTTGGCCTGAACTACCACGAAGTGGATGTACAACTGAGTCAGGGTCTTGGGCAGCTCTGTTCTCTTTGTGCTTTTCAACATTTCCTCCAGAACTGTAGCAGTGATCCAGCAGAAGACCGGGATGTGGCACATGACATGGAGGCTTCGTGAGGTCTTGATGTGGGAGACAACAGTGTTGGCCTGTTCCTCATCTCTGAACCTCTTCCTAAAGTACTCCTCCTTCTGTGGGTCAGTGAACCCTCTGACCTCTGTCACCATGTCGACACACTCAGGAGGGATCTGATTGGCTGCTGCAGGTCTTGTGGTTATCCAGAGGCGAGCAGAGGGAAGCAGTTTCCCCCTGATCAGGTTTGTCAGCAGCACATCCACTGAGGTGGACTCTGTAGCATCAGTCAGGATCTGATTGTTGGTGAAGTCCAGAGGAAGTCGACACTCGTCCAGACCGTCAAAGATGAACACAACCTGGAACTCTTCAAACCTGCAGATTCCTGCTTCTTTGGTTTCAGTAAAGAAGTAATGAACAAGTTCCACCAAGCTGAACCTTTTGTCTCTCACCACATTCAGCTCTCTGAAGGTGAATGGAAAAATGAAGTGTATGTCCTGGTTGGCTTTGCCCTCAGCCCAGTCCAGAGTGAACTTCTGTGTTAAGACTGTTTTCCCGATGCCAGCCACTCCCTTTGTCATCACTGTTCTGATTGGTTCCTCTCTTCCAGGTGGCCCTTTAAGGATGTCTTCTCGTCGGATTGTTGTTTCTGGTCTGACCGGTTTCCTGGATGTTGTTTCAATCTGTGTGACCTCATGTTCATCATTGGTCTCTGCAGTCCCTCCCTCTGTGACATGGAGCTCTGTGAACATCTGATTCAAAAGGGTTGGGTTTCCTGCTTTAGTGATCCCCTCAAACACAAACTGGAACCTCTTCTGCAGTTTAGACTTGAGTTTAAATTGACACAGTGAAGTATGAGTTCCTAAATGAAAAAAAAAAACATTAATAAAAATCTATTAGATAATACACTAAATTGGTAGACGATTAAACTGACATATAGTTTTAGACCCGTTAAATCTCTCTTACTGTTGTACAGACAGTCAGCCAGCTCCTCCTGCTTCATTCTCCTCAGGAAGTCCATTGTGATCTGCAGAAACGCATCTCTGCTGCTCTTTCCGAGTTCTTCATCCTCACCACCCAGCATCTCCTCATCCTCACTCTCAAAGCATTCGGGATAACCTGAACTCATAACCCTCTGGAGATTCCTCATCTCATTCTTCACAAAAGTGATGATGCTCTCCTCCAGCAGCTGCAGCAGAATAATATACAGAATCCCTTTTCTTTTGAAGGTTATTGAACACCTAGAGATGTATAGCTTTTTGTAATAGGCAGAGCTCAACCCAATCATAAAGTACTAAAAATAAACTCAAGAGAAATGTGTTCATCAAAGTAGCTGTAATCAGTGTTTTGATAATAACAGTGGATGAAATGACTGTATATATATCCTGATGGATTTAGCATCAGTCATACATTATTATTTTATATTTGGCCCATACAACAAAGTGCTTCCTGCTTCTTAATTTTTCTATCTTCATATTTATAATAGTTGTATATCAAATACTAAAAGTACAAACTAAAGCTTCCATTATAACCCCCCCCCCCCCCCAAAAAAAAAAAGTGTTGAACTCTGCTCACTTTAAATATGGAGTCCAGATGTTGTGGATGCTGAGGGGCAGACAGGCCAATGTCTGAATGCTTCTCCGCACTGTGAAAATGCATTACATTTTAGGACATGAACAATTTATCACAAATTTTGTGTTCTTTCATGACGAATAGAAACACAATGTGATGTCTAAAGTGAATGTCGATATACTGTTGGATGTGCCATTTTCATAGAAGAAATGCTCAATGGTTGAAAAGGCAAATTCCAGCGTGGATCTGTCAAGTAATAAAGACTCTGTAGGGTTGGAGTACAACTCTGAAAGGTCTGTAGCTTCCTTGTGAAAGGGTCATTTTAATGCTGACATTATGGTGGTTCATTATGTTGACTTGTCTTTTTTTTGCAAATATTTTCATAGACATTAAAGGTGCTGTTACACCAGCAGCAGTTTTAATTGGGGTAACAGCATCAGTTGCAGTCAGGTTTACTAAATTAAGCAGACCGAGGCCTCCAAAAAGAGCTTCATTTGCCTCTGCAGAAATGGAAGAAATTTGGCACAGTCCATCTGGTGAGAAGGCTAATTTGGGACCGAACGAATTAGGACATGGATCATGGGAGGGGATAGTTATTATTTTGTTATTCCCACTCAAGTATATATACACACTATATAATAAAGGTTTTATTGCTTGGTGCAGACAAAATAATTGAAAAAAGTAAAAGTGCCTTAGAACTTCAACACATAGACAAACACAAAACAATGTACCATGTTTCCGATGATTTTTGTCCTTTAAAATTGAGAGGGTTCTGCATAGACGTGTCACTCTTGCAGGACAAACAGCTGGGTTCAGAACGGTCCCACCTCTGTTGGTTAATTCTTCGGAAATTAGAGAAGAATTGGAATTAAAACAATAGATCTAATACATTATTATTGACTATCTTCGAACAAGATGATGGAATTGCCACAAGCTAGTAATGTGACAAAAAGTCGAAAATAAACTCAACAGATATTAAGTGAAAAACGATAATGTTATTAATTATGAACTTAACATTGTTTGTTATTCACTCATAATAAGTTAATGTAATGCTGCTGTGAACAATTATCAGTAACATTATGTTGACTTGCTGTTTTTCAGAAGAATGTTGTTGTCAGAATGTGTCAACAAACACACTCACACACACACACACAGAGTTCTGAGTTTGAAAAGCAATGATGATGCAGTGATGTAAGAGGAGAAGAGCGATGGAGGGTCAGAGGTCATCGTCTCACCTCTGAGCTTTGGTCTGGCCGCCATGTTCCTCACCCAGGGAGCTTTCAGAAGGGCCGACTCCCTCCTCAGACTGACTCATAGCAGAGAAACACCTTCACACAAACACAGCGGCATGCTCATAACAACAAGCTGTACTTCTTATTCTTCTCAGAAACATGTCACAAATATTTATTGACAATTAAGACATTCTTCAATCAAAATAAAAAGAACCTGAGTTTTTTATTTACATGGGAAGTTGGATCCAATCTGCAAATTCACCACTAGATGTCAGTAGGAAAGTATACACTGTACCTTCAATAAAGTTTTTTTTCCTTTTTCCTTTGACCTGTCTTTTAGTTCTCTAAATTGCTGTTTCCACTATGTGGTATCGGATCAACTCAACTTCTTGCATGCCTTTTTTGTTTTTTTATCAAGCACCAGGTTCTACTTTCTGGTACATACTTTTTAGAACAATCTCTGCCAAGGTTCCAGAAACCTTCCAAACAATGAATATTTTGATAGTCGATCAGTCTGTGGATCATTGAAACAATTAAATGATTATTTGCCTGATTCATAAAATGGTGTAAAATGTCGATCAATGTTTCCCTGAGCCAAACATTCAATCTTAAATGACAATGTAAAATTTAAGAAGCTAAAACGAGAGAATTTGGACATTTCCTTCTTAAAAATGTCACAAATAGAAATAATTGATTAGCAAAATAGTTGGTGATTAATATAAATAGTATATTATTGGTGAATCCATGCACCTCTACTTTGTCTTTTGAATTTTTTTTGCAGTAATTCTAGAAAACTCTACAAACAGTAGCCTGCATTAACAGATTAGAGACGCTAGAACCACAGAATTTGGCATTTGCTTCTTGACTCGAATCGATCAAAAGATTTTTCAAAATAGTTGCTGATTAATGTAATAGTCGATCACTAATAAATTAATCATTTGGAATCTTGGATCTCTGACTAAAACACACATTCATGTTTGGTGACTACGACAAATTTCATCATCTCTTTATGGAGAATGCAGAACAAGCTTCAGGTAAACAGAATCAATCTCGGAGTTGTCATATGACAGCTTGAACACTTGGAATGTTACTGTAACTTGTTCAATGCTGTTCAACAAATTCCGACACTACTTACAGTTTTCACTAATGAAGAGCTTAAAATTAAAGTTCAGCTGATTTACCTTGTAAAGTTATGTTTGTAACAACCAACAAGTCATATTAGGTGAAATTTTTTTATTGTTTTAATTTATTTATTTATCTACAGTGTCTTCATGAATACAATCGCATCTGCCCTTAGACTCTTGAATCGATTAAGGAAAAACTCCCTAAAAATCCCCTTTTAATAGGGAAAAACCAGTGATTCACCACAATGTGATCAAAGTGACGGACATTATTAACATACAGACTTCTCTGATAGGATTCTCACCTGATAAAGTCACTTCAAGGCAACTTCGTTCCACCTTCACGTATAAAGGGAACACTCTCGGTTAAAGAAGCTGCTCATTCTCCCTCATTAGTCCTAGTATCTGTGTGCATTTGAGCTGAAATCACCACTTCATAACTTCAGGTCTGAGCCTTAAGTAACATCAGTGAAACATAAAAACTGGTCCAACAAGTTGGATTCAGGGAAATCACACAGCAAATCGTGTAGTTCTGTGACCTGCCACTGGATGGTACTGACTGACCATCCGATACCTGTCAGGTTCCTTGCTAGGGGTACTGTTTTTATAGTACAATAACAAAAGGGCTTCACTCTCTGCTTACCACAAAATCTTTTCAAATATCATATAATGTTGGCTGGTTAACATACCAGGTATGTTATATTTAAACATCCCAACATGTGCACAAATAAATCTCCTGGAAAGTTGTAAAAAAAAGTTCACAGATGCAGTTTTATATATAAATTAAATCAGAATTCAAAAGGTTAATCAATGATCTTTTGTTTAATTATTTTTTTCAGCTCTTTATTCGGAAATCAGGAAACATGCAACCAGAACAAGGTCAAACTAAAGGGGTGACGATTGATTGGTTAATATATGAATTGTTTGATTGAGTGACTGACTGATTGATTGATTTGATCTGGTGCCCCAGTCCATATAGCTTTATACAACAGCAAAAAAAAATCTGAACATTACATAAAACTCATAATATTACTACTACTAGTAAAGATATAAGAATAATAATAATGAAATTACTTTACCTCAGCCAAGTTCATTTGACACTTCCTTATTTTTTTGACATTAGTCATACCCCCATAACTTCATAGGCTGAATTTAAAAAATGCAACTGACAGGTGCAAACAAGTCTAACTAGTCAGAAAAACACATCGGCTTCTGAGAATAAAATGAACCTCGGTCAAGCTGTTCAAAGCTGTCTGGCTAGTTTAAACACTCCCTGCATTTTTTACTGATGAACATATGTAGTACTGCTGTGTTTACCTAATAAACAATAATCATAGTCATAATAGATTCATAATATCTATCCATAGTCGTAATGTCCTTTTATCAAATTCAAAGTCCTACCCCTGTTTATGCTGTTCTCTAAACTTAAGAAAAAGAATGTTAGGTTATTTTGAGTGCCATATTTTCTTTTACTCTGTATGGCTTTCTAGTATGTGAACATATACCAAAAAGAACAATGAATATATAGAATATTAAAACTAACTGATTACTATCAAACTAATAGATATAAAATAAAAGAAATATTATTGAATGATATTGGGGAGACTGAATATTTTTTCTATTCATTCTCAAAAAAAAGCAGTTTTCCTTTTTATTTCAATCTAAGAATTCTGAGAAAAACGTATGTTTTTCTAAGTTCTGGAAAAAAAAGTTGAAGAACATTAAGAATTCTGACGTTAATCTAAGAATGTGGAGTTTTCTTTCCTCACGATTACAAGTCCCACTTGTTGCATCCAACAAAGTTCTGTGTGGATGGATGGTGTAGCAATAACTTTAATTACAAGAATGTCAAACCAACTAAAGTGACAGCACACAATGACTGTGTAAACCTGCGTTAGGTTCCTCTGGTCTTGTGTCAGAAAACATCCCTAAAGCATGTGTTCACTGGCTGCACTGTCAGTACCTGACCATTCCTCCATAGTTGCCAATACCTCTACAGCCCGGCCCCCACGACCACTACCACGATGACTCAATCACCTCCTGAGCTACGGAAAACATCCTGCTTGGTAGGCACATCGGAGACAATTTCAGTTCAGACGGAATTAAGACCTGTGGCACATAAACCTTACATAGACGTTCCCACATAATGGAGACCATGGAAAAGGTGCGGCTGCACCTCCTAAGACCCCAGGTACACCATGCACTTGACCCACTGCAGTTTGCCTACCAGGAGAATGTGGGCATTGAGGATGCAACCCCCTATCTGCTACACTAGGCAGACTCCCACATGGACAAGGGGAGCTGTGCTGAGTTATGTTTCTCTAGTATGTTCAGTACCATACAACCCATCATCCTTGATAGAAAAACTGTACAGTTGAGAGTGAACCCCTGCCTAGCGGCCTGGATTATGTACTACCTGAACAGGAGACCTCAGTATGTGGACGGTTCAGCTAAACATTACATCAGACATAGTGACATAGTGATCAGAACATGGTTCGCCACAGGGAACAGTACCCTGTGGAATATGGCGATATTAAATTAACCCCTTCTGACCTTTTTCCTACTACCAAAAGGTGGATCTAATACTCTTCTATACTAAAGTAATAATAAAAAATCTGGTTTGACTTTTTTTATTATTATTATTTTACTTTTATTTTTTTATTATTATTATTTTACTTTTATTTAAATTTATACACCTATTCCCTTAAAATAAATATATATATATATATATATATATATATATATATATATATATATATATATATACATATATATATATACAAACCAATAAATTATTGCATGTGCACACGTGCATGCTTACTTTAATTAATTAATACCCCCATCACCCTATTTCTTTCTCTATGCATTTCCACCTCTATATATATTATGGAAAAAGAAATGACTTTGAGACTGAGATTGAAGTCAGTATTCAATAATATGTGAAAGAAATTATTATTTAGAAGAAGTTATTTGTTTTTTTTTATATATGTGTGTGTATACGGGACAGTTTTATATCATTATAAAATAATAACTGACTTTTAAGTGACCTAATAAATGCTTCTTAAAACTGTATTTTATGATTTTTTTTTTACATTTTCATCCCTCCAACCATATGAAAAACCCGTATATAACATTATATAGGCTGTATATGTATGAATATGGACATATAAAGAACTTAAAAGAGACGGTGCGTTTGCAGCCGCAGAGGCTGTCGGGAGATGTAGTTTCCCGCGCCGCTCGCGCTGCAGCAGCTTCCGCCCTCTCTCGCTCACTCACTCACTCTCTTTCTCTCTCACTCACTGTCTCTCTCTCTCTCTCTGGCGTCACACATGTAGCACAACATGGCCCCTGCCAGCCGGGCTTTGGTGGCGGCTTTCCGGCTGCTGGTCCTGAGCCGGACCGTGTTCTCCAGCGAGTACTTCTCCAGCCTCACGCTGTTCAACAACGAGCTCCACAAGCAGGGCTGCAGCTCGCTGTCCGAGTGGGAAGAGTACGCGGCGGACTGCGGTAAAGTGTCTCCTCTTCTCCTTCGCTGTTCAGCTGCCACGTCCTCCCCGATACAACTGTCACTCCGGCGCGTAGCTTCGCTCGCATGTCGTAGCTTTGCTCCAGAGGTCAACGACCAAACTCCATTCACAAAACAGCCTATTTTTTTAAAACGCCGCCTCGCGTGTCAGCCCAGTGTATTTGCATAGCAGCATTCCGGCCGCAAGGTAAGTCGACGGGCTTCATGTCACAACATAGAAGACAAAGAAACACAGTGCGGTATTTATTACAAATACACTGTTAGATAGGCAGCCTAAAGGCAAATAAGATAAAACGTGAGAGTAAGAGTTACAGCGTTCGATGAGATACATGACAAACGGGGAAAGTCCTCACCTGTGATTTGTAGTAGAGCTTCAGGTTCAGATATGCGGAGCAGAAACGCTGAACTCTTGACCCTTACTGACAGCTCTGGATGCTGCAAAACAGCTGATCACAAATCGTTCGGGGCTTCAAGTGATAGTTGCAGGTTTGATCCAAACCCCATTCATAAAACACTTCATTTAGGATGTGCTGTCCCTCGGTGTAAACACATACTTATGAGCATTATATTTCTGGCATGTGCATTTTCCTAGATGCTGATAGATCTTACACACTGTGTTTTATATGAATATTATTTCATCCTCTGTGACAAGTAACGTTTTTATGGACCAAACACCCAAAAACATAACCATGGTTCAGCTCTAGTTTTATATATGTTTAATATTGCAACTCTAAGATGACGATTTTGAATGGAGATCCTTGTAGAACTTTTTTTTGTATGCTGTAGAGAGAAAAAAAAAGATTTGGCATTTTACTTTCAAGGAACTTGAACGACATCTTGCTTATTATTATTATTATTATTATTATTATTTTATTATTTTATTATTTTATTTGAATAAAGGTCTGTGATCAATACTCTGAATACTTTTGTGTTTTCAGATTCGTCCATTTTGCAGTTGGAGGATCCAGACTGCGAGGAGGGAAGTAACCCGCCCTGCGAGTCTGTCTTCTCACTTAATGCGGAGAAGATTCTGGTGAGATATCACACACACCCACACACCCACACACAGACACACACACATATACACACTCACACATACACACTCAGACACACACTTATATAATGTAGTTGTTTCCTTTTGAGAAAACATTGTGGTTTGACAACCTCTCCCTGTGTGCACCGTCGTATATGTTCATGTGATTCTTCTGAAACCTATGTTCCTCATTTTCTATTAACAGTTGAAAATATTGACTTTGATTAATTGGCATGACATTTTATTTTATTCATATTTATATATAATTTTTCCATTAAGTTACCTCTTTACAAGCATGAGTATGAATCCAGTCACAGCAGTAATAATAAAGATCAATCATCATTTATCAAAAAAACATGCACAGTCTGTTGCAGAAGAAACTATATTATTATGTTTAGGAAAACACCTTCAATATAGAGTAGAAATGAAAAGGGAAATGCATCATTTAAACAGACAGTTGTTTTGATGGAAACCCCCATATGAAACCAATAGTTTTCCTGTGAAATCTCTATGTAAAATGTCATATACAGGCTGAGCAGATCTTATTGCATGTTATGCAATTTGGAATAATTTGCATAAGTTGCTAATTAGAATGGCTATATTTGGGTTTTTCTTCATCTCACATATAAAATGACTCATAGTTCCATAGTAATGAATCAGAGATATTCCAAGAGTCTGAGTTTCTGAGGTAGAGAAATTCATCTTTTACAATTTTTGCAATCATTCTTCATTTGTAAATATCTATACTTTAGCTTATTTAGAAAGGTGCTTTTAGAGTCTGTTAGTCTAAAGTCTATGTTTGAATTTCTATTTCCAGCAATTAATATCTTTCAAAAACCAAGTCATGAAACCTTTCCTCATTTGCCTAATCTTTTCTGTCATGGAAGGTGATAATTTGCTTTGACATTTGCATTTCTGTTTAAATTTGCATTACATAATCATGTAAGCATTATTTCTTGCTGTCGGCATAACACTAAAGACTAAAACCTGTTGCTGCAGAAACTCAATGTTTAATGTCTACCGGAGGTTTCAGGTCTTTAGGTCTATGTCTGTATTTTCTGTTGTGTTTCTCTCACCCGGCTTCAAACAGGAAATGAAACGCATCACCGGCTCTTTGTGTCTTGATAGTTTCCCTTTCTTATATCTCTCGCAGAATCAAGCAAAGTTGTTTATAGAGCAGAAAAAAATCCCCTTTCCTGTAGACAGCCACAACACCAACGAAGAACTAGGTAAGGTGGCCTCACTGCTCAAATGATAAACTCTGGTTTAGCAGATGTGTACATCTGTGTCCCCTCATCATGCTTTCTTGTTGTTGCAGCGATAGGCTACGTGCTGATAGGCAACGGCCTTTATGATGAAGCCATAAAGCACTTCTCCCTCTTACTTCAGGTGGGTTTCTCCCTCAAACTCACGCTTACTGCAGTGTTGTCGGTTTCTCATTTTTATCGCCCAGAATCAGCCCCGTGTTTGTCGTTAAACTGAGCGTCTCTGCTGTGCTGTGTCGCTGCAGGGCGATCCAGAGTTGGTCAGTGCCATCTATGGCAGGGGGATCGCTTATGGAAAAAAGAGCTTACAGGTGAGTGGCCTCCATAGCTGCAGCGATTTGCTGATTAGTTGCCAACTTTTATATGATTCAGTCAGAATATTCTGGTACCAGCTTCTTAAATCTGATTATTTTCTTAATTCTACTGCAGACTTAACACCCCAATTTTCGCCCATATTGCTTTTAACATTAGACGTTTTACAGGTTCACCTTTTAAATGCCCATATAGGCAATATTGACTTGTCAATGATTAACTACCAATCTGGTAAAGCGTCCACTCCAATAACTCCTGCAATCAAACACCAGGCTTTGTCTTGCCATTGTTCTGTGGTGTCATAAATAATCTTGTGTTCATTCCACTTCCACAATGAGTCTCTCAGCATTCATGGGGATGATCTATTATAACACCTTCTGCCCAAATGACTTCTGAGCTGTTTCCACCGGATATGATGTAACGTCGATGTAGGAGTTTGATATATGTGATCGGCGCATTGTGTAGGTTTTATGTTGCAGCTGTGCCTGATCCGATGAGCTGAGATCAGCGCGACCAGATGAGTTGTAATAATAAAAGCTGAATTTTCACACCTGTCACGGCGTGTTGGGGTTCTGGTTCAGCAAGCATGTTGATTCGAATGAATAGAAAATGTTCACACCTATTTGTAGAACGTCAAAAAGTTTTTAGAGAAGTTTACGTTTTTGCCATTGCAGCCACTTATGCTGCATTCAGAGTAAGTTATTATACTTGCAGCAAGCAATGTTTCTCTTTCTCTTTCTCTCTCAATGGGTTAATATCCTTCCCCAGCCGTTCTCTCATGCTCCAAAGACACCCAAACAACTGTCACTTTACTGTGGCCGGCCGTGTTTTCCAAGGTTACAAATGCGTTACACAATGTAACGCGTTTTACGTGGGAAGTCGTAATTTCCAACTCAGATCTTTTATGAGTTCCGAGCGCAATCAAACGCAGCATTGAAAGCCGGGGCTGCTGTTCTGTGTCTTCACTACACGTGTTAGCCTTAATCTGGAAACATTTTTTCCATCGGTGTCTCCATTTGCACAATGTTGGATTTTGTCGATATTTTCATTTTTAGCCGATTGCAAGAGTTGATAACCAATCAATAAGCTCTACAATAAAGTGCATTTTTGTCATCAGGTTGTTTAAATGCAGCAGGATGCTTCCTTGACATTTAATGAGTGATGATTCCGTTCGTGGGTTACAGGAATTTGCCCTCTAAGAAACCTTTGCACAGCAGTTTTTGTTCCTGTGTGTTTTTTTTTTGTCTTTGTCACCTCGCATTGAGCGTGAACAGAATGTAACCGCTATCCCTCTTCTTCCTCCATGCCAGGACATCAAGAATGCTGACTTGGCGTTGTACGAGCTCAACAGAGTCATCACCCTCGAGCCCAACTGGCCCGAGGTGTACGAGCAGAGAGCAGAGGTGAAGCTGTTCAGAGCCGCAGTCAAACGCCCCCCCCCCCCCGCTGCCGTATAAAGTGGTTTTTAATTCTCCTCTCGAGCTTTTCAAGTTCACACAACACAGGCTGATTTCTGATGCAGAAAGCAGGAAATAGTAGAAAATTGTTGCAGCAGCACAGAGTCACAGCTGGAAGAAATATCGCCACTGACGCTTCTTCGTGGTTCGTTTCCTCTTTGTGCCCCTGGAAAAAAAACACACTGGTGGCAATCTGACATGCAAGTTACAGGAAAAACACAATCCACTAGTTCTCATTTTTGTGAAGGTCGAGCCGCAGGTCAGCGTTAAGTCAAAGCAGACTGGACTTAGACTCTACACTTCAAAGCGAATCCCTAAATATCATCAGCCTGTGGCCAATTCTCACTTTTTCTCAGTCAGTTTATTTTTCTCACTCTGAGGCAGAAATCTCTACAGCAGTATCACACACCAAATGTTTCCCTTTTATTCCTCGCTATGTTCTAAATGTTTTCACAGCGGTGCTTGTTCATACAATCATTTCAAAGCCTGATTTATAGAACATTTGATTTATAAAACATGGATACAGTTGATATTTTGGACCATTTTTCCTCTGTGATTAAAAGACAAATCCAAAATTCTCTCTGTAAAAACCTTTTGAACCTGGACCTTCTTGGCATTTTTAAACATACATACGACATGGGAAAACTTTGAAAAGTTGTCAGGTCAGAAATCAATTCGAGAGGTGTTATGATGATATCTAATAGTTGATGATTTCACCTCAAGTTACCTCAAGTATAAAAAAATAGGAAAGAAAAGGCCATATTCTGGCCTGATTTTTGGAAACCTGTGATTATGCACATTTCGTTTTAAGTGTTAATATGTGTGTGTGTGCGTTTATGTATGTTTAGATCCTGTCTCCTCTGGGCCGTATCAGTGAGGCTCTGGGTGACCTGACCAAAGCCATCCAACTGCAGCCCTCAGCTCGCCTCTACAGACACAGAGGAACGCTGCTCTTCATATCAGAGGTTGTGTGTGTGTGTGTGTGTGTGTGTGTGTGTGTGTGTGTGTGTGTGTGTGTGTGTGTGTGTGTGTGTGTGTGTGTGTGGCGGTGATCCCTTATTAAATGATAAATAGGGCACATGTCAATTTCTAATTAGATGATACTGACTCAGCTATAATAAAGATATAATGTAATAATAAATTAATGATATTTCCCCACCAGGACTACGTGACAGCGATGGAGGACTTCCAGCAGTCTTTGGAGCTGAAGAAGAACCAGCCCATCGCTATGCTGTATAAAGGCCTGACCTTCTTCCACAGAGGAATGCTCAAGGTACACACACATTGTTGTTTTATCTTCTCTGCTCTTTATTTCCTCACTGAAATTGTATAAAAATTGTGTTTTCCAATTACCACTGGTAGCAGGCTAAAGGTTTCATGTTTTTACCGAAAATGACCTGAATCAGATCCTGGGATAAGATGACCCATATTTCCTGGCAATCCCAGAAATATCAGGATTTTTTAACCTATAGGCCTTATGTATATTTTTACATCACATTTTTGATCCCAAACTGACATTTTGCCTCAAATTATTGTATCAGTATTAGGGAAAATGAAATCATGCAGCGTTTGCCAGCTATTCCGACATTTATCTTTGTCGGAATAGCTTTTACTTCTCTTTTACCACATCTCTATTTTTTAACCCCTATATTTGTGTTTATTATTACTATTTGTGCTAGTGTCATTCGGTTTTTACATATTCTGTGTGTGCTCTTGAGTGGTATGTCAGTTAAGTAAATACTTTCATCTCAACTTTATTTTATTAGGATGATAGATAGATATGTATTTAGTAAAGTGGGAATATATTTGTGACATTTGATTTACACTCTTTCCACCACATTTACCAATACCAGTTCTTATGCTGAAGTTATATCTTTAAATCATATTGTTATATGAGGAAGCCCAAAGTATAATTAGATAGCACATTATATTAAGCCTATTAATGTTGGAAAAGCGGAAAATAGTAAAGTGCTGCTACTGTGACAATGGGGGAAAACAAATGTCACAGTAGTGGTATCCTTGAAAAAAAATGTTAATTCGGCTACTCTGTGACAATTAGACATCAATATCTAAATAGCAGCATGTTGAAATAGGCAGTAGCCTGCTGCTGAATATAGTGAGCCTGTGTTACTGTAGCGACAGCACCGTCACCTCTATCAAAGTGACTGTGTTACACTGTATTTGGCTTTGATAGGTTTTAAGGGGGGGAAAAAAAGACTTTTGTTCCGTGAGTCAGTATCTGCTGCACATCTGCCACTGCAGGGGTGAAAACAACAGCTGATTTGAATTTCCCAAACATTTCAGGACCAGTGTTTGTGTCACATTGCGATGATGAGATATGAAATAGTTTTTGTAGACCAACTGAATACATATGATGAAAATTGCTGAGTCGTGACTTCAGGTTCACTTGTTTTCTCCCCAGGAAGCCATTGAGACATTCAAAGAGGCTCTGAAGCTGAAGTCAGACTTTATAGACGCCTATAAGAGCCTGGGTCAGGCCTACAGGTACAAGTCCTCATACAGCATGTCATCTCTTATTTAGGGAAACAAGAGTACTGTTTAAACTACCTGTCTAAAGCATGGCTGCCTCCTCTTCTCGTTTCTTTTCTTGTTTCCTCTTCCTCTTTGCAGGGAGCTGGGCGACTTTGAGTCGGCGATGGAGAGTTTCCAGAAAGCCCTGATGTTGAACCAGAACCACATCCAGTCCCTGCAGCTGCGAGGGATGATGCTGTACCACCACGGCTCGCTGCAGGAGGCCATCGGCAACTTCAAGGTAGTCGACTCCACCAGGGTTCATGTAGGGTCTTGAAAAGGGGCTAGAAGCCTTGAACTCATGAATCTGGAAAGAATAACTTTTTAAAAAGAATGCTATGTGGGTCTAAGCATTTGTTCACCTCTATTAACTAACCGACTATATTGATTAGGAGCCTAAATAAAAAGTGGCCTAAAAGTTCTTGCCAGAAATCGTATTGTAGATTCTTAGTGTCGTTGTCAGGGTGGTTGCTATGCGTGCAAGAGCCAGTTAAATCACCTCAGGAAGGAAACTGCGGCAAAGTTGTCTTGTTATTGGATATTTTCTTGCCTTTTGGTTTTATCTGAGCTTTCATCAGAGACCAAGGCAGTGTTCATGTAGATAAAGAGTGTCATCATACTTATATTTTACCAGAAAACAGCATCTCCTCATCACCAATCTACCATCATTTGCTGTGGTTTGTGTTAGGGACCGTCTGCAATTTACGTGTTTCGCTTTGAATTAAATCAAAATAAACTAATTGATTTTCCCTAATTCCCAAATTACTAGAGGGGAGTTTTTTTCATGAAAAAATAAATATTATATATAGACATTGTACACATGTAGTTCGCAGGAAAAACACAGGGAAATTATTCAGAAAAACAGAAAATTACTATTCAGAAAAAGAGCAAACATAATTACCCCGAAATACATTAGAAAAAATGACCTTGAAAATATTCACTAAAAATTAATAAATATACTTTTCATCATTCTATTTGCTGTAGCATGTCATATTTATAATGCCTTAACTACAACAGGTGAGGCTTCATTAAAAAATATTTTAAATAGACGTAGTACGTGGTTAATATAACCAGAAATGAACACATTTATTGAAATGTTTTTCTTTGCCAGTAAGTCTGTGAAATGGGCCGTGAAATAGGTATTAAGTTTTATGTAAACGGTGTTAAAAGGGTTATAAAAAGACTGGAATTTAACTTGTAGAAAGCTGTAGGAACCCCTGTACCTGCTCTTAAACTTCTGATGTTTTCCGCTCAAGTTAGTTAGAGATGCTACAGACCTGTCGCATCCGTCCATCTTTTTAAACTCTCCGTCCTCCAGAGGTGTCTCCAGCTGGAGCCGTACAACGAGGTGTGTCAGTACATGAAGGGGCTGAGTCACGTGGCCATGGGACAGTTCTACGAAGGCATCAAAGCCCAGACTAAAGTCATGTTGAATGATCCTCTGCTGGGACAAAAGGCCAGCTCTGAATACCTCAAAGTCAAATACCTCAGAGGTCAGTGCTCCTACGCGCACATACTCACGTACACCAACAAGATTCAAGAATTTCACTGTGCATTTTCATACACAACAGAACGAGATTTTGTTTCTTAATCAGTGACAGTAGTGTGATACAAAAATAAATTATAGTAAAAGATACACATAATGATGAAATACAGTAAAAATATCATGCATAGTAAATAAAGGTTAAATCAGATAAAAACAGCCTCTCTCATTCTCTCCAAGTACATTCTATGCATTCAGTCCTCACCTTGACGGGTAAAAATTTACACGTGAGGGGTCATCATGAACTTTATTAAACATACAAGATATTCTGTCAGTGTTGAGGTAATCTATAGAACAGCAGCTCCAAAATATCGGTTTTCACTTTCATCTAATCCTACTCAATCATTCCATATTCATTCAGTATGGAATAAATTAGGCCAATAAACAATCTCAATATACATCATCAATAAGATAAGAAAGTAGTTCAATATGATACTAGTTGATTTCACTTTACTTTTTTGAGTTTAATACAAATTTGAAAAAGATTCTGCTTTTTTTCTCCTGGTTGTTATTGGAATTATTGGAATTCATCATTATAGGCTGTTATATCTATATATGTTCTAACTATATTGCCCACTTCTACATTTATGTATTAGAAGTAGGTACTTAGGCTTAAAATTCCCATCATATATCAAAAAGGAAATAAACAATAATTATTGTTATCAATTACTATAAAGACATTTTTATCAGTAGTATGTATAGTAATAGTGTAATAGAGTGTAATAATAGTGAGCAGCACCAAACAGTCAAAAGACGGATAGGCGATGTACAATATTCCGGGGGGATTTCTCTCCTTTGCTAAAAGCAGATGTGATTTTACCTTCTTCAAGTCGTTGTTTATCCCGTGAAATAATCCCGCAGCCATGTCTTCCCACCAGAGTACTCCCGCTACCTGCACTCCCACCTGGACATCCCGGTCGCGGAGTACAACGTAGACCAGGACCTGCCGGGGAATTTTAAGAACCACTGGGCCAAGAATCTGCCGTTCCTGATAGAGGACTATGAAGAGCAGCCAGGTCTGCAGCCGCACATCAAGTAGGTTTGATTGGTCCACAACAGCCCATATATAAACGTGTGTGTATATCATCGCGGCAGCAACATACTCTTGATAGTTGATTAACAAAACAAGCGATTAGTTAATTCAAACTAAAAATCAAATTTGATTGATTGAACAAATTTTTTTGTCCAGACCAACAACCCACAACATCATCAGTATATATAGAAAGCTAAAAAAAATGAAAATAGCCAGAATTGAGATGCTCGATCCAGAGAAGTAGGACTTTTTAAACTCAACTTGAATAATGAAATAGTTGGAGACCAGAAACCACTAAAGACTCATAAAATAAGTTACCAGAATATTTTTCTTTGGTTTGATTGTGAATTATTATAAACTAACTTCAACTTCCCTACACAACAAATTGTTTCCATCAGCGCCTCAGTTTGCACCGTGCTGGATTAGACTGACGATATTTTCTGACTCATTTTGGCTGATTGCAGATCCGTTGACATGTTTTTTTTTAACATTCTGTTTTTAATTTATTCAGTTCTCCCCAGGCAGCAATTCAGTTTGCAGTAACCCCACCTTATTAAAACAGGAAAAAAAAGTTAGCAGACAGAAAAAACTTTGCAAATCAAACCAAACATCGACATTGGAATGTCAATGCTAACAGGTCAGCAGGTTCCTCACTAAATACACTTAAATAAATAGAATATGATCATTGAAAGAAAGTTTCTGCAAGATAGCATCAACCAGGTATATCTTAAGAGAAAAGTCTGAAGAAAGAATATAGCCAGGCTGAGCCATTATTCCTCTGGCGTTCTGAACCACACGTTCCATGTCTTTCAGCTGGAGCAGATTTTTACTAACTGGTTTAGACTGTCATCAGATGTCTGTCATTTAGACAGACATCTGGTCCATTAAAAGAGTGATTAAAAACATGACACCTTTGTTTTTTATTTATTTATGACACTATGTTTTTTATTTATGACTCTATTGCAACACTTTTATCACTTAGTCAAAAGTCAAAATCTCAGTGTAACACCGGTGGATGATATGCGGGGTTCAAAGACTTTAATCTCTTTTATTCATCTTTTTTATTAAGACAAGTATTGATAGAGTTCCTTTCTCTTTTTCTCTCTCTCTTTCTCAGGGACGTGCTGCCGCAGAACTTCGACAGCTACAGCAGTGAAGTCCAGAAGTTGATCTGCACGGCCGACCACCTCGGAGCGCTGATGCAGTACGACACGCCGGGTTTCTTACCCAACAGGAGAATACACAGAGGTGCTGCTCAGCAACCTTTCCTCAAGTTAATTATAGCATTGTTTGATTAAAAAAAAGTAAAATAAAGATCTATATACGTGTTTCAGCCATGGGCTTAGCCACCCTGGAGGTGATGCAGGCCATGCATCGAACGTGGAGCAACTCCAAAGTCCGAGTCAATGGCAAGACCAGGCAGATGCAGTGGAGAGACATGTTCGATATCGCCGTCAAGTGGAGGAGGTGAGAGGATCCAGAGCGCCTGAACGGGAGCCCAGGAGCTGTAAAACCAGCGTAAATACAGGAGAATATAGGAAGAAGAAGAGATGAAAGCCTCGAGCTTCTAATGTCTCGACTTCTCATGTAGATCCTCCACTGTTACGAGGCTCAGAAAGGATCTAAAGTCTGATTGGTTCAACGTTAACAGACTCTTTCTGTCCTCGTAGGATCGCAGATCCGGACCAGCCGGTGCTGTGGTTAGACCAGATGCCGGCGAGGAGCCTCAGCCGAGGCTTCAACAACCACATCAACCTCATCAGGTAAGAAACTGTAGCCCCCAACCCATCATCAATATAGAGCAGAATTATCTACTTATTATGGAATTAATCGTTCAATTGGCAGATGATTTATTATTACAAGTTATTTTTCTGATTTGGGTCTATTTGGTCAAGTATTAAGAAAACAACACAAACAATTGACATTTTTTAATTTAATGATTCCCTTATACCTTTTTTTCTAGCTACTCAGGCTATTACAGGGCTAATGGTATTTTTTGGTTTGGCAAATACACAACTCCGAAACGCTGTGGTGGAGTTGTGATCTGCACATTCACCAGGCTATGAGATAATAACGGAACCGTATGAGTCAGAACTGTTTTCAAGGTAAATGTAAAGCCAGACATCAAACCCCAGACACTGCTACTCGGTGGTGTGATCTCAAAAGCGGATGTTTAGTGCAGCTACTTCTGTCATTGAGATGAGTACAGCATCACCGAAACTAGCACTATGTGTCACTCCGCCACGTGGCTTACTAAAGAAAGTAGTGCTAAGTATTTGCATCACATGTCAAATTTGTTACAGTAATTTTTTTATGGCGTTGTGAATGTGAAGGTCACCACTCTTGCTGGATTGTGTATTTGCTGCGTTTGATTAGAGAAACTAAAAATACCACTATAGTAGTATCTGAGCAGCTATGACTATGGGCATTTGCTTCAAAAATGTCGACCTATCCCCTAACATAAGCAACAGTAAATTGAGCAACATCAAGAAAAACTGCAAAAAGGCTAAATTATTATCCAATGGAATAAGGTAATTCAGGATAATTCTACTTTATTTGAACCAGAAACAAGATATTTTCATTTTATAAGCCCAATTTAAAAAAATTTTTTTAACGTCCTCCCTTTAAAATAACAACACTCAGTTGTAAACTAATAGTTTTGTGTTTTCCTTGTAGATATAAAATCAGTGTTGCAGAAAATGCATCAGTATCCTATATTGTTATAATGGTAATATTGTGTTTTACCGCTTGATTTGTGTATATTTACAATAAAATTATAGAGAAATCAAGTGTTTGAGTCTTTCAACACAAGAATTTTTAATATAACATTAGTCTCAGTCACTTGTATTAATATTATATTCAGTTAAAGTCACATTTGAGTCTTTGTGTTCTAGTCAAGATTCAGTCATTGGAACTGAGTTTTAATTTTAGTCAATGGTGTATTTTCTCAATTTCATGATACTGGTATTTTGCTGCAGGCTGAGAATGGCCTGAAATAAAGGAGGAAAAAAAAAGTCCAAAGGTTGCTTTCTGTTTCCCCTCAGAAAACAGCCCCCCCCCCCCTTCATCAGGCTGGTTTATGTGCCTGAACTGGCCCAGAAGACTGTATCAGACGCTCTCACGAGTCCCTGAGCCGTTTGATTTTCCACATGGCCTCGCTCTGGGCTGCTCTCAGCTCGGCAGCGGGGAGAAAAAAAAAAACTGTTTTAATTAACTTCCTCGTAATGTGACCCACATTCTTTGTTCTTCTGCCGCCGCCGAGCGCGCTGGAAGGACCGGTTCACTGATGGATGGGAGACGTTTTGACAGCATGCTGAAATGCTTTCTTTCTTTCTTTTTCTCCAGGGGGCAGATTATCAATATCAGATACTTGGCCTACTTTGACAACATCCTGGACTTCATCAAAGGCAGAATCTTGGTGTACCACAGGTCTCACGTTTCCCTGCTTTATCTGAAAAACAGTTTTTCTTTTTCCAACAACACATTTTTCACCCAAACCCAGCGATTCTGTAAAGATGCTTCAGACACGTTCAAGTTCTGTATATATTTGTATTTTTTTCCACATAAACTCATTCGGCATTTCGCTGTGAATATAGACGTTAATCATTTATTGTTCTTTCTTATTCTTTAACACTCTTTTATTCTCTCCTCAGGGCGTATAACCCCAGAGGACTGTTAGAGGTCCACCAAGCTCTAGAAAATGTAAATAAAGTGGAAGATCTTCTTCCTATAATGAAGGTAAGAGGACGAGGACGCGAAAGAATGTGATCGTTCACGGTGCTTATCTAAATATACTGAACTAAAGATATAAATTATATGCATCTCTGTGTATATATATTAGTGTTGTACATTAACAGATTTTCTTTTACACAGTTGACGTGGAAAAGCAGAAAAGATGCTGAGTTGTTTCACCATAATGAAACTGTTCCTTTGTGTGTGTGTGTGTGTGTGTGTGTGTGTGTGTGTGTGTGTGTGTGTGTGTGTGTGTGTGTGTGTGTGTGTGTGTGTGTGTGTGTGTGTGTGTGTGTGTGTGTGTGTGTGTGTGTGTGTGTGTGTGTGTGTTCCTTGAAGCAGTTCAACAGTAAAACCAGGGACGGTTTCACCGTAAACTCCAAGGTCCCGAGCATGAAGGATTCTGGGAAAGAATACGACGGTTTTACTATCACGATCACTGGAGACAGGTCAGACTTCTTTTTTATCAGCAGAACATTTTATTTATGTCATATTATGTTATACAGAAAGTGCCCATCTTACAAACACAATAGGTGCTGAGAGGACATTAAAAATGAATTTTAATCCATATTTGCTATTTGAGGTCATTTAAACGCCATTGCCACTTTAAATAGGAAAATCCTATTCCCTAAGACTCACCAGAAACGATTACAGGACGTAAAACACAACCGTGATTGTACAGTATATAATAAAAAGGAAAAAAAAACAACAATACAGCGTTTCCCAAACAATGATCATTATGTGGCGTTATAGTTGTAGAGAAAAGGGAATGAATCTGCTTTTTTCCCCTTTTCCCCCAAGGCAATGCTTCATTGTCATGTCATCCAGAGAGACACATCTTTTTAACATTGGACGTCAGTCAGCGATTGTTCATATCTATGAAGGTTCATATCTTTGCAGACGTGCCAACACGTCGGCTTTTGACCTCAGTGTACGCTTGTATGATTTGTAGTTCTAAATTACACTTATTTCCTCTGCCTCACTGCACACCTCGTTTCAGTTCAGATTCACTGCTGCAGCCAGTCCCCTTTTGCCTATGACTTGTAGTGTGAAATTAAAAGTTGAGTTTTGGTGAAAATAGAATTTCAGTGTGTAATGAACCTGGGGTGTATTGAAACACGACGATGGGTTAGGAATACTGTGGTAAAGTTAGCTTGTTATTGGATATTGGCTTGATGTTTTATCTGTGCTTTTAATCAGAGAACAAGGCAGTGTTCATATAAATAAAGAGTGTAGTATGTGGGTCATTGATAAATCATGGATTGCAAGATGAGACGGTGAAAAACAATTTAAAATACAGTTTAAAGAAGAATGCATCAGGTTTCTCAAAATGTACATTTTGTGTACAACTTGTGATTTTTTTTGGATTGTAAGAATATAAATCTAGTTGATAGCATGTGTTTTAATTTTTTTTTTTAACTTGTTTAAGAGAGTTAAACTATCTGGCACCAATTTTGTTAGGGTAACACCACATGAAAGTTTTGACATAGTCCCGTATAGCAACATCATCCTACTCCGACATACTAATACTACTGTCAACTGTTTTAATCATTCTGTTTCTGCTGTACTACATAGGCTATTTGAATATTTTTTGTCCACTAAAACCTCTCCTGTAGTAGTTGGGGCATTAGGTGGGTGGTGCTGGTAATTGGTATTTTGTGCCAGTATGTGTTTCAATCAATGATGAGGATAACATAACACTAGAACTATTGAATGTTGTTAATTATATGTAAAAACAATAAATAAGAACATTAAGTCCATTTTATTAAACCTAAACTTAAAACCTCTTCAACCTGGCTTTTAACACTGGTTTTATAGAAAAAAAATGTTCGGCTCTTTTTACTTTGTTACATTTTTCTATTTTTATATATTATTTTATTATTTGTCATTTATCCTATTGATTTGAGTCGTTTTGACTTTTTAATCGTTTTTTTACTCTTTTACTCTACTTTTTTAGTATTAATAAAGTATTATTTAGTTTGTTCTTGCTTTCATTATTTCTTGAAATTGTTTGTTTTCTCTTTTAGTTTTTTCTGTCTTCACTTGTTCTGCCATCTGTGAAGCACATTGAACCGCACCAATCTGCAGAAAACTGTCGTAAGAATGAGATTTGATAGATTGATAGAAGTTACAGATGTTGCAGATGAGCGCAAAGTTTCTTCTGCATCCCTGTGGTTAGACGCTGTGTGTTGTCTATGCTGCAGGAAGGATCCACTTTGTTTTCATTACGACCACAGAGAAACCACAACTTTATTTGACTTGGTTCGTGTGTGTGTGTGTGTGTGTGTGTGTGTGTGTGTGTGTGTGTGTGTGTGTGTGTGTGTGTGTGTGTGTGTGTGTGTGTGTGTGTGTGTGTGTGTGTGTGTGTGTCAGGGTGGGGAACATGCTGTTCTCGGTGGAGACTCAGACCACAGAGGAGAGGACGCAGCAGTACCAGTCAGAGATCGAGTCCATCTACAAAGACCTCACAGCCAAAGGAAAAGCTTTAATGCTGTCTACTGAACTCGGGGTGAGACGCCACCATTTACTGAAACGAGCGCTGTGTCTGTTCCAACTTCTCTCTTTCTTCTTTCTCCGAAACCGCTCATCCAGGCCTCATCACACTTAACACTGCACTTACTTGGCTCGTCAGCAACACAGACCAACAAGTGTGAAGTCAGTCTGTTGCAAACTTCTCTAAAAGATGCAATGTGTGTGATTTTTGACATGAAATGTCAATTGGTGTAACCAAAATGCTACTTTTTTAAATCTTTAATTTACCTAGAATATAAAACTAGTCGATTAACAATTAAAAAAAAAAAAACTTTAAGAGAGTTGAGCTATCTGATACCAAGTTTTTAGGGTTTTACCACAGGTTTGGCATTGTCCTACATGCACTATCGCCAAAAGTATTCGCTCACCCTTCCAAGTAATCAGAATCAGGTGTCAATTCAATCACTTCCATGTCCTCCAAATTTTATTCGGCCTTCAGATCAGCTCAAGAACAGCGCTCGGAGAGCTTCGTGGAATGTGTTTCCATCGTCGAGCAGCCGCATCCAAGCCAAATATCAGCAAGGTCAATGCAAAGCGTAAAATGCAGAGGGGTCAAATACGCCACCACTGGACTCTAGAGCAGTGGACGCTGGAATTCTCTGCAGTGATGAAATGTGTTTCTCCATCATCTGGTAATCTGATGGATGGGTTTGATGGTTACCAGGAGAACAATACTGGTCTAGGGATACTTAAAATGGGATATCGCCTAAATTCATATGTTAGTCGAGGCTGGTGAGCGAGTTCCTTCGGGAATATAGTGTATGTATAGATGCATACATACCTCCAAGGTCCCTAAACAGCCATACAAGTCTTAAAACCATTAAATTATTATTGTATGTAATACAGAAAAAGTCCTGAATTTTGATATTTGGGGGTGGGTCTTACATTTTCTCCATATTGCATTCTCCTCAAAATTTTATTTGTCAACCACTATTATTTTTATTGAATAAAATAGTTTAAAAGTGGCGGAACTACCATGGCCCATATCTTCTGGTTTGCCCAAGTTATGTGTTAGAATTAGTGTCAGGGTGGTTGTTGTGTGTGAGTCGAGATAACAAAATTATGTGAGGAAAGAAACCGAGGTGAAGTCTGCTCGTTATCGGATATTTTCTTCTTTGACGTTGTGCTTTTAATCAGAGACTGAGACAGTGCCTACGTAAATAAAGAGTGTAGTCTATAGCAACATCATCATACTAGTGATTTGATCAGTTTTTTGTTTTTCTTTGTTCAGTAGGCCTGTTAAATAGGCAGTGAAATAGGCATTACCTTTTATATAAATGGTCTTAAAAGGATTATAGAAAGAAAAATAATTTAATTGAAAAAACCTGTAGAATAAAAAAACCTATAGACATAAATGGGTATCTATGCATGACGATTCAGAGACTTGCAGTTTAAAGGCTACAGGATAAAATGTAAAGTTTGTGGTTATAGTGCCACCATATGGTCAAATTTCATACAATTTCTCAAGTGCCCCTAAAATACACCAACTAAGTGAGGCTGATCCAGTTTTATACTTTTTTGGTGCGACTTCTGCATTCCATACATACTAAAGTGAGGGAGTATTTCTGAATGAATAACCGCAGAATATTCATTTTTATTTGATGATCTGGTTTTTCCTCAGACATCAACGATTCAGCTGCGGCTCTGATTTCAGGTCCCTACACCGGCTGTGTCAGACCAGTTTAATGGAATTCTCCAGGAATGTCATGAGAATTATACGACTTCTATTAAAGCAGATCTATTTTCCAGCTGTAGATAGTTTTCACTTTTCAGAACGAATCTTAAAATACCCGTGAAAATCAGTTAGTTACTGGTAAAGCTTTCCTTCTTTGAGTCTTTAGGTTTTGTCATTCTTGTTTTTGTGACAATGCTGCCTTTGTAAAAACTAGATATTCAATCTGAAACTGAAACCTGGAACAAAAGGAACTCCCTCTTTTTATTTTTTTTTGAATAATGTCTGCAGCCCAGTGTTGGGAAATTTGGCCTTAAGGTAAGCAAATAAAAGCTGTCAACCAAAAGTACAGTTTTTAACATAAACATAATAAAATTGTAGGCCTTTGTGAACCAATTAGATTTATAAGAATAAAAAAATAATAATAAATTAATAAACCTCTGGCTTTCTATTGTTACAAATGTATGTGTGTCTTTTGTCTCTTTTTTTTTAATATATTTTTTTCAAATGTATGTTTATTTTTGTTGTTTCAGGATGCAGATGCAGTGTGTAACCTGATCCTCTCTTTGGTGTATTACTTCTGTAACCTCATGCCTCTCTCCAGAGGATCCAGGTGAGCTTCTAAATATGAGCTTTAAAACCAGGAGGAGCTGTTATGCAATACCAGCTCTACAGTTAATAAAGTAGTACAGTTAATGAAGCGTACAACAGTGAAAGAGGTTTTCCTCACTGTAATCATTCCTTCCCATACTGGACATTTAAAGATACTTTAAATGGGATTTTGCATAAGTAGTGGAGGAAAAAAATCCACTATGTGTCCATACTGTCATTTAAAAGTAAGATGTGAACATTCTGTGAGGCTTCAGCAGTCTGAGTTTTTCATATAAAGTGTAATATCACATAATTGTGATTTTGTTTCCTGTGAGTCTCAGGTCTGGTAAATCTTCCAGATTTTCCTCACAGACACATTTTTCTCCCTCTGCGCTGGTCTCCAATTTGACTGACCAAACTGTAGCTCTGTAGAGACTGCCCATTCAAATTAAGTGAAGTCTTTCAGATACTTTGAGCACATTGTGAGAATCAGAACAAGTTTCTCTACAAAGTTGAAAAAAATAATGTGTATTTGTAAATTGTTGCCAGCAGGAAAAGTGGAATAAGAACATTTTTTTTGTTTTTGTTCTCCTACACTCTAAGTGATGATTTCACCCACCAAAATTATGTCCCATAGGCTCCCATTAGAAACTCTAAATTCCTGCAAAAATGATCAGACAATTATATTACCCATTATCTAAACATGGAATAATACATTAATACACAAGACAAATGCCTGAGAACTAGGCAGCAGTCGTAAGTGCAAAAACACTTGATACTTTTTTGCACATATTAATATATAAATTCCTTGGGTCCTCTCAAAGCTGTAGGACGAGTTAGGTCCTGAAATCCCTCTGGAAGAGGAATAAGAAAAACTCCACTGTATAAAAATAGTAACAATAGTGTTGTTACTACGGAGTCCTAATTATCTTCCAATGGTTAGTATGAACAGGAGGAATAATTACAGCAAGAAAAACACGTTACATATTCATTATTCCCTTGGGTTCTAGCTGTTGTTACTGTGAACTTGTCTTTTAAGGTGACATAAAACGACATAATGAAATAATCACCTTATTGTGATGAAGATTGGCTGTAGTACTTTAGTTGTATATAACAGCGTCTGGGGTCTGTCTCCTAAGTGTCGTGGCCTACTCAGTCGTGATGGGAGCCCTGATGGCCAGTGGTAAAGAGGTGATTGGGAGGATCCCTAAAGGAAAGGTGAGGTCGGTTTTACCATTCACATCCCAGTCAAACACAAATTAGGACGTGTATAATCCTGGGGAGCACATTATTAGTGACAAAGTCTTCTCTGTTATTAAAGCAGAACTAACATAACGTAGACCACTTTGACACAAGGCACGTGTCTACAGTTTAACGTTTAAATGGAGTCTCTAGGTAAAAGTATGACTCAGCGTTAGGCAGCAGTTGGTGCTGCCAAGCATGCTAACTGTTGATCTGTTGAATCAGCTGGTGGATTTTGAAGCCATGACGACGCCCAGTCCAGACAGCTTCAGCAAGACCGCAAAGACCTGGATGAACCTCAAGAGGTGAGTGGAGCGTACAGGTCTTCTCCTCCTCCTTCCTCCTCCTTCCTCCCTAACTCGTCTTCCTCCACAGTTTACCAGGTTGGTACCAGTCTCTCCCATCGGTAGCGGAGACCTTCCCGTCCAGCAGAACCATGATCGAGGTCCTGAACACAGACTCGTCCTCACACTGTCCGAAGAAGTCTTAACACGCAGGGGACGAGCGTCACAGAGCTTCTACACTGGCAGACAAAGGGACGTCGTCCTCTTCTTCTTCTCCTTCTTCTACATCCCACACCAACAGAGATCAAACCACCCGCTTTGTTCTCTGTCGTCCTCCCTTCAACTCTCACAAACGTCAAGATCAGGTCCATAAGTGTCCATCTGCCAGCAGCCAGAACACATTATCGTGGCGTAATAAAAGTTAGAAACGTGACATAAAAGATGCCGGATTCTCAACCAGGTCAGGTCCAAACAGCCCGATTTTTCTTTTCCTTCCACATTCTGATGAACATTCCTTCATCCTGCTGTTAACGATATTTTAAAATGTGAAAATAACTTGTGTTAGGTTTTAAGAAAACAAGATTAATTTGAACCAAAATTAAGACAAAAAAAGAACTCGACCTAAATTCTAGAAGATAATTTGACTTATTGTACCAATTACATGGTATTTCCACTCAGTCTTAGTTCAGTATTAGTTCAGTATTAACAAAGAACATCTGACGCTGAGCAGCTTGTTCTTCTCTTCACAAACACTCACATTCCAGCTGTTTGTTGCAGACAGAAGAGTCTGGGAGGAAGAAGATTCTCTTCCTCTGCTTCATCACCCTCAAACGCCCCAAAGCACAAAGTCCTTAACATCAACCACCAGCACGAATAGAGCGGTAGTTCAGATCAGTGGTTCTCAACCTGGGGGTCGGGACCCCAGCAAGGGGTGGCTGGATTAGTCAAAGGGGATGTGCACTGTAAAAAATGAAATCCTAATAGGTGAAAATATCTTGTTTTTGATGCAATTAGTGCAATATTAAGTAGTAGATCACATCCATCAATTGCCTATAGAATAAGTTAATTCTACTCCATATACTAGCAAAACAAAAGATATTTAAGATTTCAGTTTTTGCAGTGTAAGATGGTAGGTTAAAGGGGGTAAAACATTGTAGTTTTTTAAAGTTTTTATTTATTTTATTATTCGGATAAAACAAAGTAAGTTTTTCTAGAACTTTAAGGCAAATATTTTGATTATTGAATAATCGTTTGTCATTTTTTTTATTTAAGTCGTCTGGTTTTAGCTTCTCAGATGTGATGGATTATGTTTTTTTTATTTTCTTGAACATAGTGATAAACTGAATATTTTTTTGGCCTTGGACTGCAATACTCTATAACTTAAGACTGTGGGGAACTTTAAATGTGATTTTTTTTTTTTTTTTTTTTTTTTTTTTTTTTTTTAATGGCTTTACACAGGTTAAACAGGTTGGAACCACTGATCCACATCAGGCCTGAATCAGACGTTAGACCACTTGGAACCTTCAATTCCATGTTAATTTATTAAGAGTGTCTTTTAATTTAAAACGGATGCTGTCTGGTATTGAAAAAAAGCAAAACAAATCCTATTATTTAAAGATTGTAATTGGCACTTTAACGTTTCTTTGACCCGCTGCTGGTCCGCAGCCAATCAGCAGAGAGAGCGACGACAGGGAACAAACCTTCACGGCTGCTGAATTCCACTCGCGATACTTGAACATATGAAAGAGGAACAAAAAAATCTCTTTATTTAGTTTTTCTTTTTCATTTAATGTGACCAACAAACAGCAGGTCGACTGCTGAACGAGCAACAGCCAGAGATTCCAGAGAAGCAGCAGCCTGTAGGAAAACTCCTTTGGAGATGGAACTTTCTAAATTTTAGTCTTTTTTTTATTTTTTTTTAGATTTAATCAACCAAATAATTGAGAAATTGATTGATTACATAAATAATTACTTGTAGCTCTTGTTTAATTTAAATACAAGTTTCTGCAGGTAACTTTTATTTTCATTGTTTGATTATTCTCTTTAATTATACATTCTATTTGATAAATGAACCTTGAAATTCTAGCACTGAAACTTTAAGGATTCAAATATTTTTTTTACTCCTATTTTTCCAATGGGCACACATTCAGAATTAAAAGGTGTTTGTAAGATTCAAACATATATTCATGTTGCTCATATTCAGATATTTGAGGTAAAACAATCAAATTAAAAAAAACTTACAGTCAATCCGTATATCCTCAAATCAGGTAACCTGAATAGAAGAATTTAACTGAAATTGGAAAGTTTTACTAAAATTGTATTTAATTGTTGATTCTAAATTTGTGAAGAGTTACTTAAAATAGGAAGACTTAAATGCAGAAGCTAAAAATTCAGATTTCAAAAGATTTTTTACTTGATTTATGGTCCTCCAATCAGACCTCAGATTCTGCGTTGTTAATAAGCTAACTGAGTTTTATGTTCCATATCTCAGTCTGTAACGTTTCGACTAATGTGAGGTTCTGCTGCTGAATCGTCTCTGAAGCCTCTGACTGTTGCATCTCGTGGAGGATTAATTCTCGAAGCACAGCACAAACTGCATTTCCATTCCTGTCATTCCTTCAGCTTGGATCGGACGCTGTCTCCAGCTCTCACGTTTCTTTTCTTTGGATTTAACCTTCTCCTCTCATGAATTAACTCCTGTAACAACACATCTGCGGCACGTCAGTGATTTGGATTTGGAGCTCATCACGTCGCCAAATTTCCGGTCTTTTCAAACTCGCAGATCTCTGTAGGGAAAAAAAAAAAAAAAAAGGATGCTAGAAAATTGATTGATTGAAGATGTTTAATTATTTTCAAGCAAATAGGCAAAAATACCAGATTTAACACAGCACAACTTATGTCTCGGTATGGAAAGATTACAACAAAAATCTTAAGAGATTAGATTTTAAATATGAAATGTCAAGTTTATTCTCTACATTTCAATTTTATTTTTAAAAAACATTTTTTTGAGCAGCAGTGTGATCAATTTCAAAAAAAAAATTCTTCTAAAATGGCACTAATCCTCTAGTATAAACGTTCAAAAAGGTCGGATTCACTTTTCATAATTGGCTTTTTTTTTTTTCTCCAGATTTCTGCGATTTTGAGATCGGAACATGAACAAAACGACAGATGAGTAGATTTACCTGAAAATCGTGACGATGCAGCATAAAAGGTCAAACTGATGATTCATTTAATTCCAGTTCGTATTTGTTCTACTTTTGTTAATGATGTGAGGGAATTTGATTTTCATTTTTTTTTTTTTTTATTGGATTGTCAATGTAAATGGGAATGTGATGTTTACATGCAGCAACCATAAACTAAATACTTGAGCGTGCGGGTGCAGCTGCTGCCTGTGTTCGTAGGGTTTAAGCACAAAAGGAGGAAAAGCCCGTGATCTGTCTGCAAGGATCTGAAAGTATTAAGTCTTTTTGAACAAATTTCAGCAGCTTTTATCTTAGTCTTTTTAAGTTTTTTTTTTTTGACGTAGAGGCCTTTAATGCTAAAGTATCGTCACTGAGAGTTGCTGCAGTAATTTTTCACTGAATGTTAACTTCATTTTCATTTTGATTTCCATAATGTCAGAAAAAAAGTTGAGTTATAATTCTCTGACAGCCGAGGTCCAATGTTGTTTTGCTTGGTGTCACCTTTTTTTTTTTCTTTATTTTCCTCATATCGACGTGCTGACCTGTTGTTTTCTGTCGTGCGCAGGTCGACTCCGTCATGGAGCGGCGTGCGAAACTTCTCTTACAGCCTAAAACTTGAAGGAGGGAGTTTAATTTTTTTGTTTTGTATTGGATAAATGTTCAGCAGTCAATAAAACACGTTGACAATTTTAACAGACTCCGTTGTTCTTTTATGGAAAATGTTACTTTTGAAGGTAAAAATATGGAAAATGTATTGTAAAATGTTTGACAAATTATGATTAAAGGTAATGATTATTTAAAATATGGATGTCAGATTCTAAAGCAAATTATTTTGTGATTTATACCCGAGCAATTTAACTTTATTTGTATAGCACCTTTAATAAAAAGAAAACAAAACAATGTGTCATTAGTGCATGTGGGGAAAATAGAAAAAATGCAAATTTAATAAAAAATTAAAAGGCTATAATAAGACATTTGTATATATGTGTATATATGTATGTGTGTATACATACATATATATATATATACCAAGGTAGCAACTACTAACTGATTATTATTCAAATTATTATATTATCATATTTCTACCACGAACTGTTTTTTTTAATTTTTATTATGTAAATCATTTTTAATTCAAGCTATTTTATTAAAACCTCCCGTTCTAAGCATAGACAGTATAAACAAGGTAATAAGTCACCACTAGGTGTCGCTAACCGCTGAATCACGTGATTTTTATCACATGGTGCGATGTCCTCTGCCACATGTCTTAGTGTGTGTATTCTGTGTGTGCGTGTGGTGACAGCAGCTGATGATGAGTGAGGATGTGTCAGAGGAGATGGTCTCAGCTGCTCTGTATCAGCTGGTGACTCTGGGCAAAGCTCTGCTGCAAGATGCTCAAGGTAGGTGTCGAACACGCGGCAGAAGGACTCCGAGCGCCGGACCTCATTCGCATTTGTGACACTTTAAAGTGTTTTGTGACCTGAGACTGAAACATCTGATTTCAAAACAAGGTTTATTATCTTGGGTGATGTTGTGACATCTTGTGAGCAATTCGGTATATAGAAGGTCCAAATTAGCGCTTAACTCGCTGAAATATCAACTTTAATATTATGCTGCAGTAACGTTACGATACGCGAGTTTAACCCGGAAGACCCCATGGAAAAAAGGCATGAATCAATTATAAAAGGCACATTTGTATTCAAATTCATCTTAATGGAATGATTGTGTTTTCGCCGAATTAAAGAAATTATCTCATCTTTTATGATAAAGTGTTTAATTATGGTAAACAACATTAATTTTATTTCCATTAACCATGAACGCATTAAAAAAGAGAAATTTGAATGAAGTCCGACTTTTAAATAATTCTGTAATTTGTATTTAAACAGCGTTTGTTGTTTTTCTTTTAGATAGTATCTATGTGAACATCAGTCATCATG
The DNA here is from genome assembly GCA_036785175.1 of Eupleurogrammus muticus. Lineage (NCBI taxonomy): Eukaryota > Metazoa > Chordata > Actinopteri > Scombriformes > Trichiuridae > Eupleurogrammus > Eupleurogrammus muticus. The sequence goes on from JAYKQN010000001.1 coordinate 32,666,282, forward strand.
ACCCAGTTCAGAAATTTCACGTTTTATAATATATATTTTACTAGTTGTACTAATTAGCAGAATAAACTAAATTTATTTAATTAAGTTACATTTCAGATTTTAGTGCATGTTTGTGTGAGGTGGTAAATATTATGATGCAGTACTTTTATTAGTAGTATTTCAAATTGGCTCCACCTTTGATAGATAGATAGATAGATAGATAGCTCCTTTATTGTCCCACAGTGGGGAAATTTGCAGTGCTACAGCAGCAGTTAGAAAAGTTACAAAAATGTTTTTAAAAATTTAAAAAGGAAAAGAAAAATTAAAAAATTAAATTAAAAAACAATATATACAGATATATACAGGTATATATAAATATGAATTAAAAAAGTATTGCAGTATGAATCAAAATATGAATCAAATCCTAATATGGTTGAATCAAGTAGTATATTATACTTTAACAATATAACATTCTTTTAAAATATTTTTCTAATAATAATTCTATACTTTTACTTAAGTAACCTATTCAATTTAGGATTCTTACTGGTTATTGTGTATTATTTGATGTAAAGGATCAGAGTAGCTCGGTATTGTCGCCAACGTGCCTCCTAAAGCAGATCAGTGTGACCTGTAATCTCTGTCATGCACGTTGCACTAATCTGCCTAATGAACAATAATATTACAATAATATCCCTTTGTTCTCACACAGCCCCCCCGGGGAGTTTGTCCTCGGCTAAAATCACCACTTTATTCGGCCTGATTACAGCCGGAAGAAACTTCTACATAAGGTTTGGAGCTGGAACACACACACACACAGTCCGTCAATCATCTTCAGTGTAATAATATATACATATATTGATAATAAAATGTTTTATAATCTGTTTCTGTCCCAATGTTAACATGTTATACTGCATTATCAGCCTCGGAGTGAAAAAGATGAGTGAAGCAGAAGCCATCTGGCAGAAGTTTTATCAGTAAGTGCAATAATTAACAAATTCCCTTTTGCGCATTGTTTTCGTGTCATGACTGTAAGAAAGGTCTATTCAGAATACAGTACAACCTCGGATTCAGGAGATGGTTGATGAACTTCATGCGATGCCTTCACAGATCCTCGGGAAATCCCATTACATTTTGTAAATTAAAAGGTAGCACAGTAGTTACTTTCCCTGGTAACTAGTCACTTTTATAGTGGAGTGACTAGCCCAACACTGGTTGTGACGTACACATCTGAGTTTTCTAAGAAACCCAGAAGCAAAAGTAAATGCTCACAGAACAACAAGGAAGAAAGTGATTTTGCCCAATATTGCAGATTTAACTTGTAACATCTAACACATGTTTATGTAATATTTGTTCACATTTGAAAACGATTGATTATTCAATAATTGTCAAATTAAATAATTAGAATATCTTGGGTACCAGTTCTCTACCAGCATGTAAAGCAAGAGACTGTAAATTGTGGCAAGTTGTTGCATTGTGTAAAATGAGAAGCCCTAAACCAGCAAGTGTCAACAGCACGATCAGCTGTCGGTTGTCACGGCAACATCCACGCTTACGGGTGCCGAGCCCTCGACCCCTTCTCACAGACAGGGTCACTAACAGATGATACCAGTTTACTCTGTCCAGGAGGGCCCAGGGATTCGTTTTTCAGGGAGGATTCTAAAAACTCAGAATTCCTGCCTACGTAGTCGGCAAAAAAAAGGCAAATTCACTGTCCAGAATGTCACAATATCTGGTCACTACTTACTTACTACGGCGGAGGAAGAAAGTTCTCCCCCAAAATTAACTTTATCGAACAATACAACAATTACAAATTCAAGTAAGAATCTCCACTTTCTTACATGAGCATAAACTTGAGCAAAGCAAAAGGAAAAATACACATTGAGACAATCATCTTACTAAATAAATGCATATATAAAATAATAAAATATTGATGAATTATTTATAGAATTGTTTGTATGTATAACAGTATGAAGGACACCATAAGTTATTGCAAAGTGTTTGTATTGGTCAATTTTCCAAAAGTAATGAAAGATTTTAATTTTAAACATGTTATTATATGACTTTAATTGTTCCCTTTACATGCATTTATAGGATATTTTCCCATAATCATATTCATCATATCAGATATTTCTTTAGCAATCACCTTGTATTATATTAGGATTTGATTCATATTATAAGGTGTGATATTCTCTATTGTACAGCCTAAGCAATTGTGCAAAATCTGCTAACATTTTATATAAAATATTGAGAAGACCTGTCCAACTGCTGGTTAATGCATATTTCTAATCAGCCAATCACGTGGCAGCACCTCAGTGCATTAATTCATGTAGACTGGTGACTCTGAACATGGTTGTCGGTGCCGGATGTGCAATACAAAAAAATAAAGGAGAACCCCGCCCTCACCATGGCGGCCTCTCATCACACATTTTCTCTCCGCAGCCACGCCGCCGTACGAGAGCAGGTGGAGGAGCTGCTGCAGCTGGAGGTCAGAGGTCACTACACGTCACCTTTGGTTTGTGTCGCTTCCTTGTTAGGAAGCCGGAGAGACACGGGAGATCAGGAAGGACGTGGTGTTACTACGAATCCTCTGCTCCCACCTCCTTAAATGTGAACATTCTGGTTTACTTTAGAGATCTGTGACAGTAAACTGATGAGTTTAACCCACAGAATGAACCATAATGAAGATAATTGATTGTTTAATCTAGTCGTGAAAGTCAATTTAGTTCTTTTCAACATACAGCACAATTTGATCTAAAGTGGGTCAGACCAGTAAGAATGTACATATAAATAACGGTACATTTCTCCTATCCTTTTTACATTATATTCAATTTAGAAGACAAGAGAGATGGCTTTTGGAAAAAAAAGTGTCTTTTTATCAATATGATGTCTCATTTATTCCATATTCAGTCAGTCTATTGCAGCAGGTCAAGTTTTCTCCTGATTTATGAATCCAAACTATAAATATTTTATTGGACATTGGAATTGTCTATTTATTTATTTATTTATTTATTTTTCTGGATTGGACCCGGTTCTGGGCCCCGGGCCACATGTTTGACATCCCCTCAAATAAAAACATGCTGTTCTCTGTGCTCGTTCTGCAGATGTTGAACACTCACTTATTTTTAATTGGTTTGTTGATCGACTTAATTAGAGCGCTCTTTGATTACTTCTTACTTACTCCTAATTACAACTGTGTGTGTGTGTGTGTGTGTGTGTGTGTGTGTGTGTGTGTGTGTGTGTGTGTGTGTGTGTGTGTGTGTGTGTGTGTGTGTGTGTGTGTGTGTGTGTGTGTGTGTGTGTGTAGAGCCAGTGGGACTCCTTCCTGCAGAGCGTGGACGGAGCCCTGCAGCCTGCAGACGATGAGCCGTGGGCCCTGAACGCAGCACAGAGCCTGAGTCCTGACACCGAGCTCACGGACGGACGCAGCGGAGCGTGAGTTCTCACGCATCTGGACGCACCTGCATGCCACTCTGAAGTCATCAGGTTTTGCTGGGCTCTTGCTTCAGTTTCTGTGCCGTTGTGTTTCGCTGCAGGCCCGTGAGTCTGGGTCAGTACCTGGGTCGGGGCCAGAAGCTGCTGCTGGTCCTGCTCCGACACGTCGGATGACTGCCGTGACGGGACCACGTGTCCGAGCTGGAGGCCAGTCAGGTGAGCCTGGCCTGGGTCTGGTGTTAGCATCTAAACCCAAATCTGTTTAAAACTCTTTTTCATTTAGGACATGTTTATCCATTTTATTACATTAGGAGACATTTTTTTTTATTTTAAATTGAGACAAAGTTCAGAGTTTTTTTTAATTGATTTTCTATTTAGTTAATACATTTTTTTTCTCCATTATAATTGAGATTTTTTTATTTTAAAGTTGAGACAAAGTTAGGGTGATTTTTATATTCAATTTTTTTTAGTTAATACATTTTTTTCTCCATTATAATTGAGATTTTATAATTTATTTTAAGGATGAGACGAAGTTCAGAGTTTTTTTTTTTGTTATTTTCTATTAAGTTAATACATTTTTTTCTCTATTATAATTGAGATTTTTTAATTATAAACTTGAGATAAAGTTAGGGTGATTTTTCTTTTCAATTTTTATTTAGTTAAGACTCAAAAAGTATATATTTTTTATTTTTAAGCTGAGACATCATATAAGTTGTTTTTTTTTTTACAATTTTTTTTTATTTAAGATATTTTTGCCACATTTTAAAAATTTATTTAAGATATTTTTGCCACATTTTTAAAATGTATTTAAGATATTTTTGCCACATTTTTAAAATTTATTTAAGATATTTTTGCCACATTTTTAAAAATGTTTTCATTTCTTAAGCTGAAACATTAATTTATTTTCCTTTTTTATAAGATAAGCCCTTTTTATTTTAAAGTTGAGACAAAGTTAAGGTGATTTTTCTATTCAATTTTTATTTAGTTAAGACATTAAAAAATATATATATTTTTAAGCTGAGACATTATATGTTTTTTTTACTATTTTTTTTTTATTTATTCAAGATATTTTTGCCACATTTTTTTCATTCCTTAAGCTGAAACATTAATTTATTTTCCTTTTTTTTTCCTTTTTTAAGTTGAGACTTTGTTTTCCCTTTTTTTAATAAAGTTGATACAAAGTTAGCAGGATTTTTCTATCCAAGGCGTCATCGTATGATTTGGTGAAAAAGGACTCAAAAAGTGTTTGGTTTTCTCCTGATCTGTGGCCCCTTTTTGTGCACAACACATAGCTGACCAGCTCTAACCTGCTGTGTTGCAGCGTTTTAAGCAAACATGATAATTAGTCAATTAAAAAAAAAAAAGCCTAAAACCAACCACTAATTTCCACCGCATTCAAAGTCGGCCGGCCTGTGTCTCATTTACTCAGGAACAACCAATAACTGAGGCAGCCGAGCAAAAATGTGGAGAAGTGAGTCTCGTAAAAAAAAATCTGTTTAAATATAAACATTTGTGGTCAAACAGCTTTTTTAATTCCTAGCAGATGTTTGAATTTAGAAGAGGTTTCTGCACCGTGCAGGAATGAACATTTCCTCCACTTTGAACGCAACAAATTCCCGGTTGGTCTCACATCTACATGTTGAAGATCCAGAATGTGAGATTTTACAACACGCCCTGCAGCCTGCATAAATAAATGGAAGTTTTAATCACCCGATTTCAAAATCAGAACTGCATAACTTTTAGCACCTTAATTTGAGCGGTTTTATGGACATCTGGAGCTGTTCTTCCTCCATCTCTTAGTTGCAATCTGCAAACTCGCCACTAGACGCCGCCAGAAACTCCACGCCGTACCCTTTTTTTTTTTTTTTTTTTTTTAAATAAGTCAAACGGCAAATTCCCATCCGTGTGAACGCGCCCGTCTTCCCGCTGCAGGCTGCGCTGGAGGCTCGGGCCGTGCGGGTCCTGGTTGTGTCTTTCGGCGGCGCGGAGGGAGCCCGGCTGTGGCTGGAGCAGACGGGCTGCTCCTTCCCCCTGCTGCTGGACCCGCAGAGGAAGGTCAGGGCTCACACACACACACACACACACACAAACACACACACATGCATCACGAATGGGAACGGTTTCTTTCCCCTCTGAATGCCCTCTACGTTTTAAAAGAACTCATGCTTCCATACCGTTCTCCATATTCAGTCACACATATAAACTGCATGTTTTTCCTTTATTCCTAGAACGTTAAAAGAAGTTGGCAAAAGATCAATTCAATATAAACCGGGTTCCCACAAGGTCTTAGGCCTTAAAAGTCCTACAATCTATGCAGTATTTAACTTCTCCATAACGCAATCTCCCCAAAAGTTTCATTCGTCAACCACTATTTCTTATAATAAGGAGATATTTTAACTGAAGAGCCTAATTGTAATGAAGTTGGCTCATTATTGGATATCTTCCTGACATTCTGTTATATCTGAGCTGTAGAATATAGCAACATCAAACTCTGACATACTATAGTTTAGTGTAAATGTCAACTTTCTTTGCAAGTTGACATCACCACTCTACTATCATTTGCTGTAAAATGATGGTAGAGTGGTGATGGTAAATCTCTCTCCAACTCTGTTTGCTGTTATACATCATATTTAGCGTGCTCTAACTACTATGGATTCGGTTGTAGTGAAAGAAAATTTCCATGGACATTAGTAGCCACTTAATAACTTATAATGTTGGTGTTAACTGTGGGATTGCTGAATGAAAAAAAGAATATTCTTTGCCACTATTTCATGATATAGATAATAGTTTTTTATATAAATGGTCTAAGAAAGACTTGAATTGAAGGTGAAGAAGCACCCAGACACAGCCCCATAGGACTAAAACAACCTCCATTTTTCTTTCATTGCTACTTTTTCTTGTTTCAGGATGTCACTACATTGTCATTACAAAACTTTTTGCTTATGTCTGTAATTTCTCTTAAATTCCTTTGTCTTTTTTATGTCTTATGCTCCCATCACTGATTCTTGTTAATCATTTTGTTCATTGTGTGTGTTAGATATGAAAGTGGGTGAGCAGGGCGTCTATATGTTATGTGTAACTACCATGTAACGTACGAGAAGTTGAATACAATTGAAATGAATGAATTTAAGTTGAAATGGTGAAGAATGAAGAATCTAAACAGGGAAAAAAAAAAAACTCCAGATGTGTATCCGCGGCTTGTGGGCGGTCCCTGCACGTTAGAGCGGTCGCTATGGCAACGGGAAACAACACGCCGAGCAGCGGACGAGGGGGAAGCGGAGGATCCAGCAGCTGTTTGATGGGTCATAAAACCGCGAGGAGCTTCCAAAAAAAAAAAAAAAAAAAAACCCTCCACATCCAACTGTCCCCTAAGAAGTTAAGCACCAGATGTTCACAGCTGTGAGACGGAAAAACGAGGGGCAGTCGCCCAAAATATGCAGACGGAGCAGACTTTTCCGCCGAGGCGATAATTAATCAGGATTGTGTGTAAAAGAAACCTTTTGAGTCTGGAGCGGATGTTTGTTCTGTGTGTTTTTTTTGTTGCTGTTTTAATGGCGTAAACCCATCGGATGATGGATCTCGGGCCTGTGGCGTCTCCTCCGCAGGTTTACAGGAGACTGGGCCTGGGCTCGTCCTACGCCAGGGTGATGAGGTTCAGCTGCCTGATGCGCTACGCCGAGTACGCCGCCGCCGGCAGAGTCTTCCCCGACGTCCCCCCCGAGCTGCAGGAGGACATCTACCAGGTAGCACGGCCCCGGGGAAACCCGCCAAAGCACTTCATTTTGTTAATTTAGGCAGCGGCAGGAAGTAGATTTATTATGTCGAAAATGCAAACGTCCTGAAACAAACTGGACTTTGGAAACAGGGTTGACACACCTGTCTGCGAATTTTAACTTTTAACAAAAGAGAAATTGTCAAAAAACATCCAAACTAGTTTTGCATAGTTAGAAATCGATATTTAAACTTGCATTGATATGTAACTTACACTTTTATTTCTGAATTCTTAATTCTTACATTAGTTAATGTGAATAGAAGCACATGTGTCTTCTAATCCAAATTAAAATGATTACAGAAGTCCTTTTTCATCCAAATGGGGCCGAAAATGACATTCAAAATGTCATTTTCAGAACCCAATTTGGAATATCATTTATGAAAAATGTATTAACAGAAATATGTTTTCACTTTCAGAATGAAACTGCATTTTTCACTCAGAAATAAAATGTATAACTAATATTCTATAATTAATTTTCTTATTCAAGACAAATCGTGGCAAAGATTAAATTTTAAATGTAGGCTTAATTAAAGGCTTAATTTAGGAAATGGACTTCTGTAATCCATGAGACAGGTTTGCTTCCGTACACGTCCTGCAGGTAAAACCAAAGCTTTATGGCGTGTTGCTATTTCAGATGGGAGGAGACTTCCTGCTGGATGAAGCGGGGAAGCTTCTCCTCTCCCACCGGTGTCCGACGCCTCTGGACAGACCGGCGGTGGCCTGCATCCTGCAGGCGGCGGCGTCATCAGGCGGCGGCGGCGGCGGCGACATCAACTGTGCGTAGACGCGTTCGCGTGCCAGAAGCCACGCCTCTGCTTCGTCGAGCACCCACGCCGCCGAGGAGGAGCAGCTCTTTGACTCACGCCAATGACGTCACGTCTCGCACTCGTGACATCACGAAGAGATGTGACCGACACAATGTGCGGAAAAAGACACGCCTGCTCTCCTCCGTGGCGTTGGTGTAATACACCTTCATGTAAAAGTTGTTTACAAAAAAAACAGATTTGCATCAGCTGGTTTTCACCATAATGTTTATCAAGTGTCACTTTAAAAGCTGCATGAAACAGCTTGCGGGTTGCCGTGACGACCTGTCGCAGCAGGACGTAACGTTTTACAACTCCAGAAGGTACGGATGACTCGGTTATTCAGAAATGCTTCTATTTGACATTTTATGTGCAGGTCAAAGTTTACTGCACTTTTAATAGATCGCAGTGTATATCCATAATATATGATCGCTGCTTTAGATCTGATCTTTTCCACTGAAATATGAAGGATTTTGATCAGTATAGTTGATTGAAGCTTTTAACGCCTTTTTCAGTACTAATCTATTTGTACTTAATAACTTGTTTAGAATTTAAATTGTGCTTTTCTAATCAGATTTAAATCCAGATTTTTCAGATTGTTCTATAATGATGCATTTCCTGTACAATGATGATGAATCGTGCAGAAAAACGTGTGTGTTTCTCAGAGTTGCCTCAAATCACCCGTTTTTAGCCTTTTTGAACCTTTTTGAACCTTGTTCAGAAAATGATGCTGTGAACCCGGGTCAATCTTTAGTAAAGATTTATAATAAACATTTACATTCAGCCTTTTATTTACACTGTGTGCTGTGATTTTTGGGGAGTTGGAGCGGACTCAGCGCTGAGATCAGCTGCTCTGCCCCGGATCAGAGATGTTGGCGGAACAGCGGATTAAAACTATTTCATCAGATCAGAATTAACAGAGAAGTGTTGCTTAATTCCCGTTCAACCCACCCACACACACACACACACACACACACACACACACACACATAGATTTAACCAGCTCCAGTCTGTGCTGCGGAGTCTTCCAGCCTCCAGCTTTTCATTTCCCTCTCTCTCTCTCTCTCTCTTTTTTTTTTTTTTGGACTTGAACAAATATTTTGAATTCCGAGTGGGAAATCACGGCCGAGTCCTGACTGGCTCTTACCTTCACATCACTGCAGCTGCATGATTAATGTCACAATTCTAATACTAACGTTATCTCATCAAGATAAATAGCAAACTATTCATTTGTGCACATACAAGAAAAATCAAGTTCTCATGGTAAAAAACCTAAAATTCTATTAAAATTCAACAGATAAAACTTCTTCCAACTTTTAATACAAACGCACATCTACACATAAAAGGTGCAGTGTGTCAGTTTTAGCAGCATCTAGCAGTAAAAATTTGGCAGAATTGAAATATATTATTCATAAATATTAATTGCTGATTGTGTTTTAGCTTGGAGTTTTTATCCGCGGCGGCCATATTGCACCACTATGTTTCTACAGTAGCCCAAAATAGACAAATTAAATAATGACTGACTTTTGTGTTTTTCATGGCCAGTGAAGCTTCTCCTACATGTTTGGATACTTACATGCATCTTCACCACTAGGTGCTGCCACAAACTACACATTGGACCTTTTTAAAGCAGGGGTACCCAAACCTGGTCCTAGAGAGCTACTGTGGGTGCAGGTTTTTGTTGCAACCAAGCAGTAACACACCTATTTGTACTAATCAACCACTAGAGACCTTGCTAAAGACCTTCATTAGTTGAATCTGGTCTGCTACTGCTTGGTTGAACCAGGGTTGGAGACCCATGTTTTAAAGAGTAACCTAACACATTCTAAGAACTGTTATTTTACGGTTTGTAAGTGCCAGTACACTGGGACATCACTTCTCTCAACAAGAAATGTCCAACCGGAACAGGAAGTGACACTGCTTTTCTAATTGGTGCAAAATTACACCAGTTAAAAATGCAGTTGAGCATCAAGTCTTTAAAGCCAAAAAAAAAAAATGGATTTTAATTCCAACAACGGGAGGTGGTAAAGAATTGACCGCGATCGTGCGAAGAGTTCAGTTTTAAAGTGCCACCCTGTCGTCAAACTCGCACATGTAGTTCATGGTCCGATCGCAGTAGTGGTCCCACCAGTCGCCGTCGTCCGACGACATCGCCACGCAGTTCTCCCGCCTCCCTCCGTCCGGCTGGCTGGACAGGAAGTGCTTCCGCCACTGGAAGTAGGAGACGCGCGTCCCGTCCTCGAAGAGGTACATGCCGTCGGAGCGCAGGTCGTTGATGCCGAGCCACACGGGCCAGTTCCCCGGGTGGAAGAAGGACTTGACGTAGTCGGCCACCGCCTCCTGCTCTTTGCGGTCGCGGGGCATCGCCATGCGCCCGCCGCGCTCCATGCACTTCTTGGACGCCCCGGCATAGTCCTCGTAGTTATTGTAGACCAGGTAACATTTGTAACCCACCCTGTGTCCCTTCTGGCAGCCTGAGAATCAGCGGAAACAGGAGAGATGATCACAGAACTGCCTACGTAGAAGCTTCGACGTGAGGGAGAAGATGCCCGTTACCTTCCAGTCGTCCCATCTCCTTGCGGTTGTCCTTGCTGTGCTGATGGACCTCCCGGATGTTGTCCTCCAGTTCTCCGACTTTAGCTTCAATGAGATGCAACAGAAATGATAAAGTAAGACACGAGTAACCCATTGTTCTCACGACTTTTCACTGAACTCTAAGCTCAGCAGCAAATGAAGACCAAGTGAATGAAACAACAATCCTTAAATTGTGCTTTGAAGTTATCCTGACTAGAGCTAAGAAATTATGGATTTAGTTAGTGTTTATTCGTGATTACCATCGATCCTGGACAGACGGTCCATCAACTGGCTCACTTTTACATCCAGAGTGTAGTGGCCAACGTTCAGTTTATGGATTGCTTGGTCCATTCCTGCTAGTCTGGACACTGGAAGACAATACAACAGGATATATAAGAATATAGGCCAAAAGAATGGTAGAGACTACAGAAGCAGAAGCAAGGACCAGACCTTCACCAAGCATATTGTGACTGCCACCCAACATTGTTGTCCTATACTATGCAGGTGCAAGATATCAACACCAGGTGGACCCAAATGAAGGCCGCTATTTGAAGGTCCATTTACCAAAATTTTACCGAACAGGAAATTCAAAGTGATCCAGGAACCAGAATTTCTTTCAGATCATTACCAAAATTTAATCATCTGTTCATGGTGTATTTCCCAACATTTGCTGAAGATTTGATGACAATCTGCCCAGAACTTTTTGAATTATCATGTTAAAAAATCCCACCACTGTTCTGCTTTAAAGTACAAAGACGGAGTTTGTTAATTAGGCTGATATATGAAGGAGCTGTTTTTTTTCTACATAGGATTTCAATATGAATATGAAGACTTACAGACATAGTTGTACGAGTTCTCAAAGTCGGACACAGGGTTGGTCGGCTCTGGTTCAGGCTCTGGAAGAACGTCGGGAACGTCTCCCCTCGCCTTCTTCGCCTCTGCAAGATCCTGACACACACACACACACACACAAAGTCACAAATGTGCCAACATTTATCAGAAACCTTTCAGAGCCACATACATTCTACCAATATGCTTGAGGTGATGGTATTTCCTCACTTAAACATATGACATAACGGCTCTATTGTCTGTGCAGGCTGCTCCTCAGCAGCCTGAAACTAGGACAGAGTTGAACGAGTGTTCGAGAAAAGGCAACAGACCTTTTTCACAGCAGCCATGTTGACATGTCCTCAGAGGAAAACCCTCACTAATGATTTAATTAAAGTGTAAATGGAGGTTTTTTGATGTTGAACCCTAAAGATTTTCTCTAATGAACTAGAGCCATAAGACCAAACACTCACAGTGTTTATCTGCTGGGATTTTTCCCTGCAGCTTTCAACACTTGACGCATTTGACGTCAAACATGTACACTGTGACGTAAAAGCTGGAGAATCAAAAAGTTTTAAAACATTCCAAAACAAATTCTTTTAGCAGACATTGCGATACATGACCCTTCACTTTCGGCTCTCATTCATGTGGATCAAAGTCAGGGTCCTTCACTGGAAAAGATTCTTTTACACCGAGACTTGGTTTAGATGACGCTCTTGAAAACCGAGAACTTTTCACATCCAGACAGCAACATGTTGATGCTGGATCCATTAAGAATTTGTCTTTCCAGTACAAACAGCAAAGGGAAAAAAAGTTGAAGATTACAGTACATTGCAGCACCATCACTGTCATATGACAAAATGCACCAAAATCTTTTCTGTTTCAAAGTGGTTTCAAGAGCTTTGCCATCAAATCAAAGCAGTGGCTCGGCACCATGTTTTTTTTTTTTCCTTTTTTAAATTCCCTCCCAGATAATCTGTGGGTTCATCCCACGGTTTTTGTTCCACTGTGACAAAACACGGACAGAGGCTGCTGCGTGCCTGATGTCTCATTCATTGAAGAGGAGGGAAAAGCCGCGGCTCGTCTCTGGGTGTGTCATCATTAATACCAGACCGACACTGACGCGGTGCCGGTATTCTGCTCATTCATGATGTCACCCCAGCACGAGCCAGCACATCTAAGACGGAAACATTCAACTTTTTTTCCTCCACTGCACGAATCAGACAGTTTTAATATCTTATAAAAAAAATGTATTCACTTTAATATTATATTATCTATACTAAATTGTTGCTCTTTTCTATTTGGTGACTATTATGATGCAGCACTATTACAATGAATCGAATCAATTGATGAACTAAAACTCAAAATTTAAATGCTCTCACATGTATTTACTTACTAAAGAATAATATACTATAATATGTATACACTACTAGTACTTTAAACTACTAGCATTATGATGAATGAAAGTAGTCAATATGCAAACTGGTGTATAAAGTTTGTATGTTTTTTGACTAGAGTAATTCTAGTTTTACTATATATATAATATTATTAACTTATCCACTACTGTAAAACAGACTGATCAACAGTAACAGGTCTAATAACATGATAATAATAATACAAATACTAATAATGCAATTCAGTCCTTACAGGGTGTATATACACTGTGTATAAAGTCCACATGCAGTCTAGCTAGAGTCCCCATAAGTCCAGACCAGTCCTGATAGAGTCCTGACCTGTGTCGGTGCAGCATCGGTCGTCCCTGGAGGAACAAACACACCCAGAGAGCACAAGCACACCAGGGCGAGCGAGGTCTCGGCTGCTCCCATTTTCTGCTTCCAGGACTCTGCTTCTCTCCCCTCAGCAGCAGCACACTACACCCCACACTCCCTCTCTCTCTCTCTCTCTCTCCCTCTCTCTCTCTCTCTCTCCCCCGCTGGCTGCCTCCTGTACTGTCCTCTTCTGGCCTTTCCTCTCTCCTTCCCTCCTTCTCCCCTCCTGACCCTCACTGCAGCAGCAGCAGGAATCTCCCATTAGAAGAAGAAGAAGGGAAAAAAAAAACCCAAACAGCTGCTAGAGGTTAGACAAGTAAATCCGTGGGTTTTTAAGACGAGCGTAAAACGCACATGAACATCCCTGTTGTCTGTCTCCTCTGTCCGCCCCGCTTCCGGAACAACAACAGGAAAGCTCTTTTGTTTGTCTTCCCTCCTCCTGTTTCCAGCCTTTGTGTGGATACTGCAGCTTTTACGCAGGTCTCTGTCCTGTGGAAACCATCTAGGCCTAATAAGAATGCTGCAAACTATTGTTTAGGTTTGTTTGCTGTAGACAAAGATTTATCTTTGCATCGTATATCCAATTTATCTATAATGCAAGCAATCACTGTCATTTTGTCCATGTGTAGCATATCGACTGATCCAATCCAACAGTTGGTGGCTGTATTACTGATATTGGGCGTTAAATTTGGTGCAATTTTGCTAGATGGTGGCACTATACCTATAAAGACATGATGTTTGAACTGATCTTTTTTGAATCATACAGAATCCAACTTCTTGTCTTTAAGGGGATATCCGTATAGAAATATACTCTGGAAAAAGCAAAAGCTTTATATATATACTGTATATATTTTTATGTGCTGTATATGTATGTATATAGCAAGATGAGAAAGTCAATTCGATTCTTGTCGGTTTCTCTTCATTTGAAAGTGGAATTTTATGTATTTTACTTTTTTTTTTTTTTTTTTTTACAAAAATCACAATTTTTACATGAAATGGTGAAATTGATCTTAAATGTTAAATAATGAATCGACCTAGAATATAAACCTAGTTGATTTATGAAACTTAAAACTGCTTTATAAAACTAATTAAAAGTTTGCTTTTTTTCAATGTCTAATATATGTATCAGTATCTACAGTATACACAGTAGCCTATGCTGTATGTGCATATTTACCTCATTCAAAATTCAGTCAGTGTGTGTGTGTGTGTGTGTGTTTGTGTGTGTGCATGTGTGTGGCACTGTAACAGGAGATTTGCCAGTTAAAATGCCACAAGAATCCAGCAGAGTTTTCCAGGGGAGGCGTCCGAGGCGAGGCTCCAAGGTTTGGGAGACTGGGCGGAGCTCCGACAGGGACTGGGAACGTCTGGCTTGTATATTGGTCGCCAGGACGCCTGCCTGGACTCACAGCTGCTCCGCTAAACACTCGCATCCAAAAGCCCAAACTTTTTCCAGACTTCAGTTTGGATTGAACCAAGAGAGAAAAATGGAAGGTTTTTATCCTTGTTGTGATCTTAATCCTCTTGGTCTCTCAAGGCAATGAAATGAAACTGTATTCAAATTAAACTCCAGTTGAAATAATTGACCTATAGATCATTTCATTGAAATTTAACCCATTTAAGCACACTGGCAACTATAGGTGCAGAAGTCTATCACAGTCATCTTCTACTTAAAATAAAAATAAAAAAATGTAAATGTTACTTATACAGTTTTGACATGATAATTAACAACTTAGACAAAAATTTTAGGCAAAACAAATTAAGGTGCCAAGTGCTTTTTGTGAAATGACATCATTGACTTCCGGTCCCTTTTTCCTGAGAACATATCAGAAAAAATAGTCTATTTAATTTAACAATACAATAATATTAAAAGAGTCTATCTGATATGCAACATGATTGTTAATGACTCAACTAATATATGCATATCACAACTATTTGGGCTTAAATCGGTCAGGTATGCTAACCAAGCGTGATAAAGGGAATGAGAATTGAACTACTCAGTATTGTTCTCCAAGAATACAATGAATGAAACGAGGCGCGGGGCTTCACCTGTGCAGTCACGCACATGCTGAACTCGTTCAAATTTCCACTTACGTCCAGACTTTTTCAGATGGTGCGTAATGCTTCTAAAACAGGAAACATGTCCGTCTGGGACCAGGTTATTGGGTAATGTACCATTACCAAATAACAGTCCTGTCTCTGTTCCCATTGTGGGTCTAATACTGCGCAATGATTTTTATTCACAAGCACTTGCAAAAAAAAAAATCTCTATATATATCAGTGGAGTGTGAAGACAAAGCAGGCATTGAGTGTGGAGGTGCTGCAGGGTGGTGCTGCTGCAGGGAGCAGGCTGCACACCACACAGAGCTGCCTCAGTTCAGCACACACACACACACACAGGAGCACTGATACAGGACTTAGATACTTGTTGTGTTCTGGGATGAAATGGTGCTCTTAAAGAGAGGTGTATTTACCTCCTTTATATCAGTGAGTGCAGACAGATGTATTAGAAACATCTCCCAGTGTAAAACACTGCAGCAAGGACTGGTTTCATATATATTGTACAGTAGGTGAGCTGAATAAACTGGAAACTAAGCATTAATAGTCACTGCTTCGGATGAAATCTTTCATTTTTTTGTTGTAAAAAAAAGTATTGAAATTGCATTTGTTGACACTCAGGCTAAAAAATTGATGTATGAACCGTATGTGTGTATGTGCCTACTTGTACTGTATGTGTGTATGTGCCTATTTGTACTGTATGTGTGTATGTGCCTATTTGTACATTATGTGTGTATGTGCCTATTTGTTCTGTATGCGTGTATGTACTGTATGTGTGTATGTGCCTATATGTACTGCATGTGTGTATGTGCCTATATGTACTGCATGCGTGTATGTACTGTATGTGTGTATGTGCCTATATGTACTGCATGCGTGTATGTACTGTATGTGTGTATGTGCCTATATGTACTGCATGCGTGTATGTACTGTATGTGTGTATGTGCCTATATGTACTGCATGCGTGTATGTACTGTATGTGTGTATGTGCCTATATGTACTGCATGTGTGTATGTGCCTATATGTACTGCATGCGTGTATGTACTGTATGTGTGTATGTGCCTATATGTACTGCATGCGTGTATGTGCCTATATGTACTGCATGCGTGTATGTGCCTATTTGTACTGTATGTGTGTATGTGCCTATTTGTACTGCATGCGTGTATGTGCCTATTTGTACTGTATGTGTGTATGTGCCTATATGTACTGCATGCGTGTATGTGCCTATTTGTACTGTATGTGTGTATGTGCCTATATGTACTGCATGCGTGTATGTGCCTATTTGTACTGTATGTGTGTATGTGCCTATTTGTACTGCATGCGTGTATGTGCCTATATGTACTGTATGTGTGTATGTGCCTATTTGTACTGTATGTGTGTATGTGCCTATATGTACTGTATGTGTGTATGTGCCTATTTGTACTGTATGTGTGTATGTGCCTATATGTACTGCATGCGTGTATGTACTGTATGTGTGTATGTGCCTATATGTACTGCATGTGTGTATGTGCCTATATGTACTGCATGCGTGTATGTACTGTATGTGTGTATGTGCCTATATGTACTGCATGCGTGTATGTGCCTATATGTACTGCATGCGTGTATGTGCCTATTTGTACTGTATGTGTGTATGTGCCTATTTGTACTGCATGCGTGTATGTGCCTATTTGTACTGTATGTGTGTATGTGCCTATATGTACTGCATGCGTGTATGTGCCTATTTGTACTGTATGTGTGTATGTGCCTATATGTACTGCATGCGTGTATGTGCCTATTTGTACTGTATGTGTGTATGTGCCTATTTGTACTGCATGCGTGTATGTGCCTATATGTACTGTATGTGTGTATGTGCCTATTTGTACTGTATGTGTGTATGTGCCTATATGTACTGTATGTGTGTATGTGCCTATTTGTACTGTATGTGTGTATGTGCCTATATGTACTGCATGCGTGTATGTACTGTATGTGTGTATGTGCCTATATGTACTGCATGTGTGTATGTGCCTATATGTACTGCATGCGTGTATGTACTGTATGTGTGTATGTGCCTATATGTACTGCATGCGTGTATGTACTGTATGTGTGTATGTGCCTATATGTACTGCATGCGTGTATGTGCCTATTTGTACTGTATGTGTGTATGTGCCTATTTGTACTGCATGCGTGTATGTGCCTATTTGTACTGCATGCGTGTATGTGCCTATTTGTACTGCATGCGTGTGTGTGCCTATTTGTACTGCATGCGTGTATGTGCCTATTTGTACTGCATGCGTGTATGTGCCTATTTGTACTGTATGTGTGTATGTGCCTATTTGTACTGTATGTGTGTATGTGCCTATTTGTACTGCATGCGTGTATGTGCCTATTTGTACTGTATGTGTGTATGTGCCTATTTGTACTGTATGCGTGTATGTGCCTATTTGTACTGTATGTGTGTATGTGCCTATTTGTACTGTATGTGTGTATGTGCCTATTTGTACTGTATGTGTGTATGTGCCTATTTGTACTGCATGCGTGTATGTGCCTATTTGTACTGCATGCGTGTATGTGCCTATTTGTACTGTATGCGTGTATGTGCCTATATGTACTGCATGCGTGTATGTGCCTATTTGTACTGTATGTGTGTATGTGCCTATTTGTACTGCATGCGTGTATGTGCCTATATGTACTGTATGTGTGTATGTGCCTATTTGTACTGTATGTGTGTATGTGCCTATATGTACTGTATGTGTGTATGTGCCTGTATATACTATATGTGTGTTTGTCTGACCTTGCTCGCTCTGGCTTGTTTGTCTGTTTCTACTCACACAAAATAACCTGATCAATAAACTGATGAACTCTGTGAAGTAGATGTGTTGCATTGCATGAGTCAAATGGTCTCTCACCAGATCCTGACCGGTGTTCTGAGTCCCCAGACACCCCCCCCCCCCTCCCCCAATAAAACTAAACTGCAGGTTTCAAAGTAGCCTTTTATTGTGGCCAGTCTAGGAACACCTGTATTAATCTGCTGTCTAACCAGCATCTGGATATGCCACAAACTGTGGGGTGGGATGGATTATCTCAGCAAAGGAGAAGCGCTCATTATCACAAATTCAGACACACTTGTGTACAATATTTGAGAGAAATTGTTATTTTGTGTATGTAGAAAATGTTAGGTAGATCTTAGAGTTCATCTCGTTAAAAAATGGGAGCAAAAAAATGTGTTGTGTTAATATTTTTGTTTTGTATATGTATGTATGTATCTATGCATGTGTGCAGGTATGTGTGTACCCGTATGTATGTGCCTATGTGTGTATGTATTCACACAATGTTCCCATCACTTCCCAAATATTCCACAGTCAACTATCAGCTGTATCAATAGAAAGTGGAAATGTTTGGGAATGACCCTTCAGATCAGCTCAAGAACTGAGCTCCCTAGAATGTGTTTCCATGGCAGCAGCTGCATCCAACCATACATCACCAAGGTCAATGTAATGTTTCAGATCCAGACGTGTAAAACACGCCATCACTGGATTCTAGAGCAGTGGAGGCTGGAGTTCTCTATCCGGTGATCTGATGGACGCGTATGGGTTTGGCGGTTGCCAAGACAACAATACTTGTTGGACTCCATGGGTGTGGGGTGTTTTTCAGGAGCTGGGTGAATGCTGAAGCCAACCAAGACATTCCTCATATTCAATAAAATGCAATTTATTTGTAAAGCCCAGAATCACAAATCATAGATTTGCCTGAGAAAACAACGCAAACTAAGCTCGACCTGTCACACCAGAACTGATATGGACTCATTAGTTGTGAGTGTCCGTCTGTCTGCAGATCTACAAAGACTGAGACACATTTGATTTTCTATTGGACTGTTTTGCTGTTGGTGGCCACTGTGCGAAGAAACTTGGACTCCATCTCCTCTCTATTTATCCATCCATCTATCCGATAATACACTTCATCTACCCATCTATCAAAATGCTATTTAATTCATTTAATCACATTTCGTGTTGCTGGCTGACCACTGTACTCCATTTCTACTAATACTACTCAACATTCAGCAGAGTTTGTCCTGTCTGCTCCCAGCGTCTCCTGCTTCAACTCAGTCACATTGAAATGTGGTGATTTAAAAAAAAATAATCATAATTTTTATTTTGTTAAATAACTATACCAGAAAGTATCGTGAGTTGACTCTATTTTCCCTTAATTATTTTGCGATGTTAAGCATATTTTGCAATGATTATATTCAATCTTTGATGTGGAGGACTATTATTTCAATTATTTCATTTTTTATTGCTGTCTGACGACATGAAATTACCAAATGTAAAAAAAAAAAAAAAAAAGACCAAATGTTCAATGGCTTGATTAAAAAAAGGAGAAGGAAAGGACAAGCTGTGCTTTCTGTGTGTATTTTTCCTCTGTTGGTCTTTCATGTATCGTCACATGTTATGTAATTTTACACGTGTGTTTTGTTATGTGGATAGTTAAAAAAAAAAAAAAGTCATAAAGCGTAAAGAGAAAAATATGGACGAACCACAAAAGAGGTGCTGATTAATCCTTCCGAGTATGTAAACAAACAATAAACATCTCAGCGTGTGTGTGTGTGTGTGTGCACATGTGCATATGGAAGAGATACACACAATTACTTTGGTCATTAAACAGAAAAAGTAGAAAAAAAACAAGCAATAAAACAGAAATATCAGCTGTATGTTTTGATCTCACTCAGAATTCTTTGTATCAGTCTGCACACGCGTCAGGTATGAAACACACACACACACTCACACACACACACACACACACAGAGGATTCTGATGATTCAGAACTGGGCTGACGTCTTGTTTAACTTTGAGGTGAACAACGCAGAGTTTCCTGCTGGACATCAACCCCCCTCTTCCTTCTTTCTAAATGGCATGTTGGGATCTGGAACATGGAACAGCTGGAGGAATATTGATGTCATGGAGCCGAGTGAGGAGGCATGAAAACAAGCAGGCAAACACTTTTTTTTTCTCTTTAAACACAAGTAACCTCTGGATTTAAACAGCTCCGACCACCCTGGGTGCGAAAAACAAAAAACGATCAATGATGGAGCCTTTGTAACCACAACAGGCCCCTGTGGGTCTGTTGTCCCACAAGGTTTTTTGTTCTCTTTTATCTGGAAAAAAAATGTGAGTGTGATCAGACAGAAAAAAAAAGCCGGAAAACAGCACTCGACATTGTGAAGGAATGACGTTTGTGGCTGTGGAGGCCGATTCAGGACAGTAGTGTTGAAACTGAAAGTTGCAGTTTTAGATGTTGAACTTTGGAAAATACAGAAAATTAAGTATAGAAAATAAACGCCAGGTTGAGAAAATTTTTATTGTGTCATGGATTTCTTTTGGATACACTTTTTTTTTTTTTTCAGATGAAAGACTTTCTTTTTTGGTTCAAATATAAAGTTTTAAAACTTTCTTCCCCCACTTTTAGACCTGGTTTTCACTTTTGGCCTTGACATGGTTCGAGGGGGTGACAGGCAACAAAGCTGAAGGATTTTAAATTCAGAAAATAAGATTCTAAATTGTAAAAAAAAGGTAAAAATCTGAATCTGAAAATGTAAAATTTAATGAAAGTGACTCTTTTGTACAATTTATTCAAAAAAGCTGAATCGTTGAATCCAAATTGTTATACACTTATTTTTCATTATATATATATATATATATATATATGTATATATATATTTATAATTACAATTTTAGTTTCAGATGATCAAAACCTAAAAAACATAATAAAAAAGACCAAGAGGCACGTTTGACTTTCATTTATTTACTTCCTTCTGATCTGACCTCAGAATGCATGAGTGCAATATACATGTATAGCATAAGATACAATCAGCAGATAAATATAAAAGTCAGTAAAATAGTACTCTAGTCATGTAAACTGCATTTGTAATCTATGACACAAGTGGTGCAGATCACTACACGTCTGCCCGCTTTCCCTAAAATCGCCACACATTTAGATATCGATGCACACTAGCTCTGCTCAGCACGAGTTTGAGGTCAAAGGTGACGTTGGGGGAGGGGTGAGGCTGGTGGGGACGTGTTGGCGAGGTGCTGAAGGCATACGGGGGGGGGGGCTCTGGTTGGAAAATACGTTGTGCTACATTCCTGCGACGATCCGTGGACAAACTTGATGTTTCGGGAATTCCATGACCAGTAGGAGCACCGCGCAGCACTGAGCACTACTGTAATGCTAAATGTTTATAGGAATACATAGCATAGGCAAGTTATAAATAAAAGCACATGAGGAAATTCTTCATTCAACAAATAAAAAAAAAAAGGAAAAAAGAGTATTTGGCAAAGATGAAGATTTGACATGCGCAATGTACAAAACTGTTGATTAGTGTCTAAATGTGAAGCAGAAAGTCACATGTTCACTGTGCAAAACACACTGTCACCATCAGGTTAGAATAGTTATAATACATCAAATTAACGGTCAGATTTGGTTAAAAGAATCTGCAGCTGCAGCTATAATTTACACTTTAATTAGCAGTAAAACCCTCTGGACTCAGGAAAGTTCTTGTGACCAGATTGTGAAAGATGTTCAAATTTCCACATTACCCAATTTTATGAAAAACATTTAAAAAAAAAGATAAAAAGTGGCCTTGGAGAAGACGTGGCTGGGTGATTTGGCCAAAGATTTAAATCTTGATGTCTTTGTTTTTCTCAAAAAAAAAAAAGCTTAAATAAATCTAGACCTATAAGAGCAAAAGCTGTTTAAAAAAACCCTTGGCTCATTATTAAGCAAAGATATTTATTTTTAAATTAGGAAAAAAAAGTCTCTTATAGGCCATCCCTGAAAAATGTATTTATTTTTTTAAACAAATGTGTATGTACTAGTGCTAATTAATTACATACATATAAATTTAGTGTCCATTTAGTTATTTTTATATTAATAATTAACATATTACTCACCCATATTATTATTTTTTTACAGAAATCTAAATAATAATATTTAATTTTTATCTTGATTTTTTTTTGTTTTAGCCAAATCAAAGGAAAGGAATTAATCTGAGAAAAAATCCCCCTGCCACAAGGAACAGCAGCTGGTCAGAACTTGGGTCATTTTACTTTGCTCATTTATTTATTTCTCCCTATTCTACATAAATCACCCTAAATATCAACAGCAGACCAGAGATGAAAAGGCCCCTTTGACATTCCTCAGATATATCTATGTCAACTATGTCCTTGTTTCTGTCAGATTTAAGTTTTAATGCTGTTTGCCTGCATTTAATTTTTTTTCCCCCTCGTTCGATATTTAATGGCTGCCACCATCAATCAGAATTTAACGGAGTTGTCAACAGTGTGAATACATAGCGAGGTTCAGTCTGAAGTGACTGATTACTGAGGAGGAGGAGGAGGAAGAAGAGGAAGAGGAGGAGCTATGCAGGTGGTGATATTTTTGCCTTATCAAGCCACGTAAAGACAACGACGAAGAGATAAAAGTGGTGGTTTGAGAGGTTGGTGGCGTCTGTTAAATCTAGCCGTGGCGTACTGTCGTCATGGCAGTGTGGTCCTTCTTCTGAGTGATGATGAGGATGATTCAATCAGAGCGGCGGCTGGTCTCGGCTGTTTTTTTTCTTCTTTTTTTTTTTACCAGTTGTCAAGGAAGTCGAATCCGGTCTTCAGGATGTTGCTGCTCGTGTTAAACTGCAAGGAGGCAACACAAGATGGGATAAAAACTGTTAAACCACTGTCAAGGATTCAGATATTAAACAGGTTCACTTGCAGTTTCCTGAAAGATATGAATAATCAGTCCCACCAGGACTCGTGATTTTCTGTGGTCAAAATGAGTACATTTGTGGCAGCATTTTTTCATAATTTCAGAGGAATTTTGCAGCCCCTTTTCTCTCTTTTTCAAAAATATAAATGGGCTTCGGACATAAAATGATCAAAAGACAACAGAGGTTTAAATGGTAAGAAAAATGGTGGGATGTAACAGAGCTGTAACACTAGAACAAGTGAGTGATCGGGATTTTAACTTTTTTTGTGGCATAGACACAAAGAAATGCTTCAGCTAGGACTCGGGTTTGCTGCTTATGAGGCAAGAACACTACCCCCTACACTACCACAGCAAACCTATGGGATTTTAGGTTTTAATGATAATAATGTTTTGACTGTCAAACAATTTCACAAAAATGATAGGAATATCAATCAAAAAAATGGATATATAGTATTGTGCCGTGTGCAAACTATATCTGTAACTATGTGTGTGTTGATCTGATCAAAAACGTGGAAGGACTGAATAAGTTAATGAGTTAATAATAATAGTTTGCAGTACTGATTTATTCTGCTGGATTCACTTAAATCTGTGGCTCGTTCGCTGACTGTGATTTAGTCTTTGAACCAGCGGCTGCTGCTCACCTGAGAGAAGGTGGGGCTGCTGGGTAAAGCCTCCTCCTCCTTCTCCTTCTCCACGCTGGCGGGGGGGAGCTTAGGGGCCTTAGCCATCATCCCGGATGGGAACATCTCCTCGTGGGCGTTGCCGGCGGACGGCAGCGTGCTCTGCGACCGCTCCCAGCCCGCCACAGACGAGGACACGCTGATGGGCGGCGCCGGGGTGGGCGCGATGGAGATGGACGCCGGCGTGGTGGCGACAGGGACGAGGACAGGGAGGGGGGGCTGCGGCGCCGGGGGCTTGGGCGCCCGCTGCTTGGTGGACCTGGCGGGAGCCGGAGGGGGCGGGTCTGCCGGTTCCGGATCCTTAGCGGCGATGGAAGTCTCCTACAGGGAAAATACACGATGAGGGTCATTGTACACGCTTAAACCGTTTATTTCTCCACTTTACTCAGTCCATTACGCGGGTGTGAGGGAAGGGAAGCAGAACGTGTGCTGACAGGAAGATTAAAGGAGCCGGGTGCAGTCGCGACGTCGCAAGGTCGAAATGACAGAGAGAAGAACTCGCCGACAGGATGTTTTAACGAGGCGAAGGTGACGTGAGGTTTCACAGGCGGAGGGATTGACCTAAAATATATCAGGGACGCAGTAAAGAAGCGTGAAGGGTGGGGAGGGAAGAGGATGCGTCTGCTGTTTTTTTTTTTGGTCAGAGGCTCCACAGATGAGCTCGGCCTCCTTTAAAACTCAGTAGAGCCATATTTCTCTGGATTTTAAGGAGGTGAACCCAACGGGGAGAATCGGTGTCTGCACACACAAAAATATTCAGAACTCGCTGAAATGTTGACCGATTTCCAAACAGCTTGTTTCGTTCCACACATTTACTGCAATGTAATTCAGTGTAATGGGTTTTGATTTATGGTATTTCTGCTCATGTGAGGTTTCTTCTATTGTGGCCATGTGTAAAACATTTTGTGTGTGTGTGTGTATATAGTTATTACTTTAACTATGTGCATTATGTTACCTCGATTATTATTCGATACTATAAGTATGATGTGTCATAATTACATTGGCTTTTATAACAAACGTGACGTGGCCGTTGTGTGTAGATGCTGACTCATTGTACTGCAGCATTTGCTGAATCACTTTGGGATCTACAGCGATCTATGGTCAAAGATGTGTAGGAAGGACCTGAGAAGATCTAGAAGGTCCCTATGCTGCTTCTTGGATTTAAATGCATTTTTAAATGCACCTTGAAAATGTGCCACCAACCCAGACTTACTATGAAAGTCATGTAATCAGGATTTCAAATGCAAGCAGGTCGATAATAATGTTAAATTATATTTTGATGTGTACTGTTTTTACAAATCGATTAATTTATCTGATATTTCTGAGAAGAAAATGTCCAAATTCTTCCAGTTTCTCGAAGAAACGTCGGCAGGTTGGAGCGTTTACCTGTCGGAGGTAAGAAGGGAGGGACTTCTCTCCTTTCTCCAGGGATTTGATCTGGCTGGGGGTGAGGGACTGGAAGTCGGCCTGCTCTCCCTCCAGACGGGACCTCTCGGCACTGATCTTCCAGAAAGACGACTCCTCCTCCAGCCTGCGGCTCTCGCTGACAGACGCCTTCACAATCATGCCAGAAAATACGTCATTCAAACAAACTCGGACAGCAGAGCTGCATTCATGACACATTACAGTGCAACAATTAGACCTCCCAAAGGCGAAAAATTCCCTGACAACAAGTGTGGATCACACTCAAACTAAATTAAACATAACCAGCTCAGTGAAGTGGTCGGTACCTTAGTTCCTGCTGTGGTCTTGCCCAGTTGGCTGGAATGAGGAACCTTTGCAGCCTTTGAATCCGCCTGTGAGGTTGAGATTAGCTGATCTGAAGTGCCAGACGTCAAGCTGAACTCCAGCTGGCTCTGAAAGATGACAGGACATTATAGAGTGTTTGGATACAACAAGACATTCATCCTGGCCTCTGGGATCAAACCTTGAGCATTTTTACAATTTTTTTAAAGACTAAACACTTAAGAGAATAAAGCAAAGTGTTGTTCTTACCCTGGTTTCCCATGAGAAGGGGGCAGAGTGCTCGTCCTGCCAAGTGATATCCTACACACACACACAGAGTTATTATAGTTTCATCTCACACCAGTTCATAGTGTTTACAGTTGTCTATATTAGTTCATATTGACCATCAGAAAAAAAGACCTAGGTACTTTAGATACAGCTAATAGTTGTACTTCTACTTTTCTGAATACTTATTGCATTAATATAAAACCTCATACAGTACATCAACACACTATTATTGCAAACACCAGGTTCTGAGTATAACAACACTGCATACACCATGTACTGTATAGATTACATTGTGTATGTAGTTATACACAGTACACGTTTTACACTATACATAGTGTATAAGTGTTATAGCCTATGTAGTACATGGTCTATATAGTATACTACTATACAGAGTACATGGTGCTCATAGTAGTACTTATACAGTACATGCTGTATATATTAGTGTTATACACAGTACATAATGTACATAGTAGTGTCATACACTGTACAAGATGTATATAGTGGTGTTATATGCAGAACATGGCACATATCGTTGTGTTACACAGTACATAGTGTGTATATCACCACGTACATGGTTTATATAGTAGTATTAAAGACATGGTGCAAATAGTAGCAGTTTATATAGTACATGATGTGTAAAGCAGTACAGAAAATAGTGTAGTACTTATTTATATATAGTAGTATGTCATACGCAGATGATACATAGAGCAGTACTATACACAGTACATGGAGCTCAGCTGTTAAAGCTGACAGGAAGTGACGCACGTAACATATTTCAGCCGCTACGTGTCTGACACACACTGACACACACAGACACACAGACACACAGACACACAGACACACAGACACACACCTCCTCCCCGAAGTGGACGGTCTTCTGGCCGGTCTGCAGCAGCAGCTTGGGGTAACACACCACCTCCTCCCGGTCCTGGCGGTGCGCCGCGTACCGGGCTCGGATGTGCGGGTCCATCATCCAGCCGTCGATGGCGCTGTCCTGCTCCTGCGGGGTCATTTTGTCCCAGGCGGAGCCGTGTTTGTTCTTGATCTTCTCCCGCTCCTGCATGATCTTCCTGGCCATGGAGCTGATGGAGGAGAAGTACTCCAGCTTCTTCTCCTCCAGCCTGTGGGCGTCGAGCCCCGCCGCGGTCGCAGCGGCCATCTCTGTCTGCTCGGCTGTTGTTGTTGTGAGCAGGAAGCGGAAGTTGCGTGTTAGGGTGGGACAGAAGTCTTCTTCGTTGGTGTCCACAGGCGGTCTGCAAAGACCCCACCCCATGGTTTGCTCTAATGAAATGTTAATTATTCAGTTGTATAAAATGTTAAAAACCACCAGGGTAGAAAGTTTTCTAAATTTATAGAGGTTCATAATTTATTACAGACTCCCTTTTTTATTTTCTATTGTATTTTATTTACAATCATTCCTCATTGAAATGTTCTTATAATTATATATATTATATATAATATGTATGCTGTGTGGTTATTTCTTATCACTGAAATATACAAAGTAATTCATCAAATTATGTTATTTTACATATTTTGTCTGTTTACTTCTTTCTAAATAGTTTTAGAAACTTCTAAAAAAGTTTATTATTATCATCATTAATACTTTGAAACTTTATCACTACAGAAAACAACTTAAACTTGCATAAATGTGTTGTATACTTTTATGTTTAAAAACTAAACATAAAATTATAATACAATAATGTGGGTTTATTTCTATTACCCTCTTGTTTATGTGTGTTTGCTTTGTGACAAAAACAATTTGAATTTGACACAGAAATCAGCAGGTCAAACGCTTAATTACAAACATTTGTTTATTAAGTTTTCAGTGGATTACAAATACAAGATACATATGAATTTTAAAATATAAAACATGCAAATAAAAATGAATTAATTCATAATTAAAACATATACACTTTGTTTCAGCCTCCATTGTTCTTGTGCATTTTTATTAGAATACTTGTGACTATAAATAGTCGACATGTTTGTCTCGAAATTTGTTTAATTTTTAGAAATGCTTCACATAAATAAATTACTCTCAGTTTAAAAAATGTGGTCGAGCATAACAGCAAGAACTTATCCCCGGGCATCTTTAGCTCTAACAGTCTCTTTGCTCCTCAGGCGTCACCGTGGCCTCCATCATGCAGGCTCAGTTCTCAGTTCATCTTCATCAGCCTGTCGCCATTCAAATGCGGGTGAAGAGCGATCGCCGTCGCCGGCACCGTTTTGGACTTTCTCCTGGACTTGCGAGAGCAGGCCAGGTAGAAGATCTCCACCACGTTGAGCAGGAGCGAGAGGCACGCCACGGCCAGCATGAAGATGATGAAGATGGTCTTCTCGGTGGGTCGGGACATGTAGCACTCCACCGTGAAGGGGCAGGGAGCCCGGGAGCAGACCACCCTTGGGTCCATGACGAATCCGTACAGGTAGTACTGCCCCACGATGAACGCCACCTCCAGGATGATCCTGAAGCAGATGGAGGTCATGTAGTTTCCCAGCAGGTTCCCTTTGATCACCACGTGGCCCTTGTCGTCCGAGTACTTGGGGACTTTGGTGCTCTCGGAGTGCGTCAGCATGTATTCTCTCAGCTTGTTCTCCTTGTGGATGACGTGGGCCACGTGGCCCAGGTAGATCAGCGTCGGCGTGGAGACGAAGATGATCTGGAGCACCCAGAAGCGGATGTGCGAGATGGGGAAGGCGTGGTCGTAGCAGACGTTCTTGCAACCGGGCTGTTTGGTGTTGCAAATCATAGCCGACTGTTCATCGCCCCAAACCTGTAACGATCAGATGAGGAATCAGCGCCAAAAACTCTTGTCATGGAGCATTTGGAGAGATGGCTACTGATGGATGAATGTTACACAAATGTTTGTTTTCAGGATGATGACATGAGTTAAGGTATTTATAGCTGCAGAAACTCTAAAACAGGGGTCACCAACCCAGGTACTGGAGGGCTATGTGGGTGCAGGTTTTTGTTTCAACCAGGCAGTAACACACCCTATTTTACTAATCAACCACTAGAGCCTTGCTAAGGATCTTGATTAGTAGAATCAGGTGTTACTGTTTGGTTGGAACTAAATCCTGCACCCACAGTAGCCCTTCAGGACCAGGGTTGGTGACCTCTGGTCTAAAGTAAACATGTTGCAAATTTTGTGAATTGGGTTTGTCCATGGATGATTCTACTCCCAGTAGATTTTATATAATCCTGTTTTTTTCTGATCCTGCCTCATGGACCTGTGACTGAGAGAAAAAAAAAACTGATGGGGTCCTCCCCCTCATGTGGCATCACCGGGTTAATACAGCCATAGTATACACACGTGTGTATCTGTTGACATTTCTATACCCTTCTATCTTTTAAAAAGAAAATGATATAAACAACTTCATAAACCTAATAATTTCTTAACTCCAGTTCCTGACCAGACACTGGTATTCTGCTGAGGACAGGTTTCCTTTTGTTTCTCTCCCTCTCTCTCTTATTAATTAATCACACTTGCTGGTCTCACTGTTTGAAGATACATTGAATACATCTGCAATAGTGCTGTTTTTATGTCCTCTCTACTTGATCGGTTCTGGCAGTTTCTCTGCTCCACTTTGTCCCATCTCTACTGTTGTGGACCATGCTTTCATGCATCGTCCATCTTCAGCCCAATTAAGGCGTTTGCATGCTGGGGATGTGTGTTTATTTCAGTACAACTAAGGTGTAAACATGCATTTTATAAATCCAATCAGAGTGAGATTGACACAATGATTCTTGTCATGTGAAGGTAGTAACTTCTATTCTCCCTGGGTTATTACAGGCCATGACGAGTAATTCATGATCTCAAGAAAACAAAATAAATGAAGTGAGTATCACAGGATATAGGAGTAAATAAGATGTATGAACGTATGTGCGGCCTGCACTCAATCACAAGATACAGAAGATCTTAATTAGATTTGATTTGTAATGTTGTTTTGGTGCTGTGGGAGCGTCCACCACAGGCCACCAGAGGGCGGCCGATCATCGTGGAGTGAGCGCGTGACGCGTCAGTGATGCGCGATGCTGCAGAGGAATGGGAACGGACCTTCTCGGCTGCAGCTCCGAGGATCATGATCCGGAAGATGAAGAGCACGCTGAGCCAGACCTTCCCCACCACGGTGGAGTGAGACTGGACCTTGTCCAGCAGTTTGGAGAGGAAACCCCAGTCTCCCATCGTCTCTGACCTGCTGGAGGAGAAGCACAGGATTAGATGATGGGGACATGTAAATCCATCTGTGAGGCTAATGGTCCAAGAAAAGACACTAAATGAGTTATTATTAGCAGTGATTATGACAAACAGACACCTCCACTTAAAAAACATATTCATATAACCTACGATATCCAGTGAGAGCTGCATGATGATGCAAATCCCAAAATCCCATCCAAATGCCATGGATGGCAAGACTGCATATTGATGACTATTGGTTCCTTTACAAAATATGATTCTACACAATGAAATGTTTGATAAAGGTCTCATATATTGTATAAAAGCTGTCAGGGTGTTCCTTAGGAAAGGTTCTCCCTAAGTTAGTGTACTATTTGAAAGTATATTGGTATAAAAAAACAAAAAATAAAACTATAGTTTTACGATCAGTCCACTTCTATATCTGCTTATTTCCCACAATGGCTGCGGAGCTATAGTTTTGTTGCTTTTTTTTTTTTTTAAATGATTTTAAAAATCATTATTTATTTATTTTTTTTTATATTTTATTCAATAAATATTTATGCATGTAGAAGATTTTAAGATTTGACATTTGAGCTCAAAGGTTAAATCACTGACTGATAATAACTCGGCAATAGGTGATGTTCTTGATAATAACTGATAAACAGTAAAAAAAAAAAAAAAAAAAAAGTCAACTCAGTGGAAAATATGTTTTGTTGAAAGACAAGACATGTTGTAAAAACACTAATCTACAGAATGTTCAGAATGTAAAGAGGCAGCCATAAAATGTGTTGCATAAGGATCTTATCTCATGTACAGATTTATATGCAGATGCGTGCATGTTTGTCTGAGGCGATGCATCTATTGTTATCATTTTATTTCTTTTCCTTTTTTTTTACAGGACTAAAAATCACTTAGTGACGCATCAACTGCTTCTCGTTAAAGTTACAGGCAAATCTGCTATTAACATTGACAAAAACTGTAATATATATATATATATATATATATATATATATATATATATATATATATATATTTTTTTTTTTTTTTTTTTTTTTCGGAGAAAGGAGAAAAATACTCCAGATAATTGGTTTATTTCTACATCTACGATGTAAATTACATTTCTCTCAAAAGTTAGAATATACACATGAATATACACATAAAAAAATTCCTGTTAATATACGTAACATTACAATATTATGTGCAACTTATCCTAAAAATAACTTTTTTTTAAAATAAATTCTCAACATATATGTGTGTGTTTGTCATGTGTTTTTAACAAAATTAAAAATCACTCAGCAACACATGAACTGCTTCTTGTTACAGTTACAGGCAAATCCAGTATTAACATTGTCAAAAACTGAAAAAAAAATATAATTAATATATATATATATTTTGTATTTTTTATATATCTCTTAATATATATGTTTATATACATATATATTAAATACTGCAGATAATAGGGTTATTTATACATCTATATTATACACCGAGGATTTTTTTTTTTACATTTCTTAACCTATGCAATATACATTTTCCACATCAGCATGAATCAGATCTCAGCAACTGTGTATATATTATATTTTGTATAATAAGCTTAGACAATAACTGTCCATCTTACCTTTTTAAAGTTTCCTGTCAGACAGACTCACTGCTTTCTGCTGAATGATCCGGAGCCTCAAACCTGCAGCATGCCTGTCTGTCTGTGGTACCTTGAACTTTAGATTGGATGAAATTACACAACTGAGTTTGTGTGTGTCTCTCTCTGTTTGTGTGTGTGTGTGTGTCACGTTGCCTTGACATCTGGAAATGATAAATCTCAGGTGGACAGTTTTGGGCTGACAAGACTGTGCAGCTTAATGATTGACAGCATCATGAAACATGAGGCTCATTGTTGGTTATTATTTCATCCATCTGATCACCGATAGAAGAATGTAAAGCGTTCGGTTCCATATGTTTGTGCAGCTTTTCTTGTATTTGTGGTGACCTCAGGTCACGATGGCACAAAAACCTGCACGCTGAAGCAATCTGATCAATATTCCTGCAATATCTGCTACGTGAGCCTCCGGCACGCACCTTCTTTTCTTTTCTTTTGTTGCAATCGTGTCAACAATAGTCCTTTTGTTCAGATTATCTGGACAAATACAATGTTATAATAAACTTTTTTCTGTAGAGCTTTTTATGGAAATATGTCTAGCTGGTTGTCTGGATGCTGAGAGCAGCTCCTGCACTTATGAATATTTGTTCTTTATCCGGAAATCTGTAATTTATTTTCTTAGTTAATCAATTTGTTGGTGGGCGAATGGGTTAAAAGGAAATGTTTTTCACTGTCAAATGACAAGGAATCAGGATTAATTCACATATAAGTAGTTTTAAGAGAAAATAATTACTCAAAACAATCAGTTATCACAATATTCTGGGATTATTTTAATAAATAGTCAATCATTGTTGCAGATTTAGTCCCTTATTTTTATTAAATAAAAAGTTTTTATCCTCAATTCCATTTTAATATCATTATTGTTTGGTATTTATCAGATGTATTTTAGCTTTTTTTAATAGTTTTTTAAGAATTAAATTCATTTTTCTTACATTTTCTCCACTCTTTTCTATTTTCTTGTAGAAAAAGTTGCTGAGCTTATACATTTATATGACTATGACTATGCTTTAAAATACCAGTGTGTTGCAGTCTAAATAATAATTTATTAATCATCTAAAATGAATAAACTCAAGCAAACAGTTTTTATCCAAACTTTAAATATTTATTTAGAACAAAACAGCATAAAAAAACATAAACAGTCTCTACACAGCAATCATCATCATCATCATCATAACTTACAAGACAAATTTATTACTCCTCTTTTTATAGATTCATAGTATAAATATCAATACACTGAAAAAAATAACAACTCCTTGAAGCAATCAATCGCAAGAATGTCAGTTGTCATCATTTGAAATGTGTTTAATGTAAATTCGAAAATAATGCTTTTAATACAGATTCCACCACGAATGATGAAACTTTGTTTTAATGAGACAGGACGATGAACGTTTGACTGCGCTTCCTTTTACTTTTCACAGCGTACAACAACCGTATTGCACTTATTGGGTTCACTTATTAGAAATGAATGTCAAACTACAATAATTTCGTCACTTCCGGATCACAAAGTCTTTTCAATGGCCGCTCAGTAGGCGTTTCTCCTCCTTGGCTCCGTCCAGGCTCCCTCCGATACTCGGGCTGTTCTCCAGCTCCGTGTTCATCTTGTTCTGCTTCAGCGCCTCCTCCGCCGTGGGCCACCTGGGCCCCGGCAGGCTGGCGGGGTTCTCCGCCGACGTGTACTTGTGCTGCCGCGCCTTGGACCTGCACTTGAGACGCGTGCACAGCAGGTAGAACACCTCCACCAGGTTGAGGAACAGCGAGACGCACGCCACCGCCAGCATGAAGATGATGAAGACCGTCTTCTCCGTGGGCCGCGACATGTAGCACTCCACGGTGAAGGGGCACGGCTTCGTGGAGCAGGGGAACATGGGCACCATGACGAAGCCGTACAGGTAGTACTGGCCCACGATGAAGGCCGCCTCGATGATGATCTTGACCACCAGCTGGGTCAGGTAGCTCCACAGCAGGTTCCCTTTGATCCTCACCTTCCCCTTGTCGTCCGTGTACTTGGGGAGCTTGAGGAGGCGCGAGCCGCCGGGGCTCGCCAGCTTCTCGCGCAGCTTGTTCTCCT
This sequence comes from Eupleurogrammus muticus, assembly GCA_036785175.1. Lineage (NCBI taxonomy): Eukaryota > Metazoa > Chordata > Actinopteri > Scombriformes > Trichiuridae > Eupleurogrammus > Eupleurogrammus muticus. The sequence goes on from JAYKQN010000001.1 coordinate 32,699,812, forward strand.
TGTGGATGATGTGCATGGCGTGGCCCAGGTAGACCAGCGTGGGCGTGGACACGAAGATGATCTGTAGGACCCAGAAGCGGATGTGCGAGATGGGGAAGGTCCAGTCGTAGCAGACGTTCTCGCAACCGGGCTGCTGCGTGTTGCACACGAAGCCCGACTGCTCGTCGCCCCACACGCTCTCGGCGCCGGCGCCCAGGACCATGATGCGGAACAGGAAGAGGACGCTCATCCAGATTTTGCCGATGACCGTGGAGTGCTGCTGGACTTTGTCCAGCAGGGCCGACAAGAATCCCCAGTCTCCCATCTTTAATCTGAGATTAGACAAACGGAGCGATGCGTATGAATCATTAACTCATTTTTTTTGATTAATGTTCTGCCGCTGTTAAATTACACTGTAAAAAATGTTCACATTTTTTTTACAGATTTTTTAAAGTACAGAATAAATGGAAAGCCACGGAGGAAGATTATTAATTATAAAGCCACACTGTAAAAAAATGTAAAAAACATTCCTACAACTGGGGTGCAATAAAATTCGATGAAATGAGCGAAAAAAAAACATGTTAGTATCATATATATATTTACATATCCTTAATTTTACACAACATATTCTTTCGTTTTTTTGGCCTTTTACTTTTTTTTTTTTTTTTTTAAATGTCAAAAAACTGTTTTAAAATTGGTAATAAGGCTCATATTTTTGCATCAGTCATTAATCTATTTAATTAAACACATTCATTATTTATTAATTACAGTATATTTATGTCGATTTTTTTTCATTTTCATGTGTTTTTTGAAACACAGAAAAAAAACATCTGTAGAAATACTGATTTCTTTTTATTCCATTAAGGGCAAGTTTACATTGATTCATCGTAGCTAGCAATTAAAGGCAAATTAACAACCGATCGCTCTTTTTTAGAGACAAATGACATATGTGTGCATCTTACCTGCCGAGGAAGGTCGGTGCGTCTCTGGTCAGGACAGATCACTAACTGAAGTCCAACCAGTCTCTGCAGGACTGGTGCAGCTCCCTAATTGCGTAACACGCCTGTCCCCTTTTTTTTTTCTTTTTGTGGCAAAGAAGAAATGATAAAGTGTGTAATGATTGACCGCCGCTCACAGATCTTTAAATGGCCCAATGGATGTGATCATTACATCATTATTCCTACCCACACACACCCGCACACACACTTGTTTGGAATTGATTTTAATCGGGCAGCGATCGACACATACGATCGGTCGGTTTGACATTTCTCTTTTCGGGTTCTAATCCAGATTTTGAGATTGATGATAAAGCACTTTGTCATTCATTGACAAGGGGGCAAATAAAGCTTCACAGACTTTCATGGTCACTTAATTTCTAACCTGAAAATGTCTTCGAAAAGGTCCATTGTCCATTGGATGTTTGTTTGTCGGTTGTTATAGGGTTTTTTTTATCTTTTAATTTACACAAAATGAGAAAAAAAATTTCCTCATACAGTCCTAATAAATAATAATCTTTCAATTATATAACATTTCATACAGAAATTCAGCTTGAGTTGCTTTAACAGAGAAAAAGATGTAAAAACATGTTTAAAAAAAAGCATTAAGAAGGACACTTAATACCAATTTTAAGAATAAGAACCAATAAGAAGCATTAAAAATAATAGTAATAATAATTAAATCAAACAGACTACGACCAATCCTTGACTCACTAAATTATCACTTCCCAGCAAGGCAACGTTAGTTGGAACCTGCCCTGTTGCTTCATCTGCCATAAATACCTACTCCTCCCTGAGCTGGAGCTTCCTGATTTAAAACCATCATTAAAAAAGGGGGAAAAAGAGGAACATTTTAACCCTGAAAATGTCCTTCACATTCAGAAATCCTGAATAATCCACGTTTAGGGGGCTACACGGTGAAATAAATGCTCTGTAGGATCAGACTGTGTTAAATGAGGAGTTGGGTTCTACCTTTAAATGTGTGTGTTAAATATGAATCTACAGGCAGGGTAATGTGAATTCGTCAGACTGCAGCTCATATTTCTGTTTGTTCTACGTATCACGTAAAGCAAACAGAAATGTGAGCTCGACATGATCAGGACGATCTAAACCAGCCAAGAGGGTTTTCTCCCTCCAGCCAGAAAATCTGAAAATTTATTCGGTAAAGCTTAAAGCTGAATAAATGTAAAATGAGTCGGTGCACGGCTGTGTAAATACTGCGCATCTCGACATGGGCGATTAACGACTCTGTTTAGACATAAAAAGGTGAAAAGGGTCCAAAAAAGGATGATGTACGGTGCAGGACAAACAGAAACGTCGAATCAATTACAAATCAGGTTCTCTGTTGTTTGAATTCAAACTGATCTGAATGTTTATTGAATAAAAATTGTAAAGTTACAGCATCTAAAACTAGACCAAAAAAGTGTGTCAACTGTAAGAAAACAGGTTTCTACTATAAATTGTTATATATCTTATAACCTAAAAATCACCTGATGTCAGTTTAATCAGTGGTGGAAAGTAACTAAATACTTATAACTAAACAATTTTGAAGTACTATACTTTTAATTTTCTATTCTATATAAAATATCACCCTTTTGTGTGCAGAATATGATGACAACAGTACTATGACTATTATTCTACTCAAACTGGCTCCACATTGATAAAGACATGAAAACACTTTCGCATGTGATTAAAAACAACATATAACACTGCGTAACGAATACTTTTGCTTTTCAATACTTTCGATAAGTCGCTGTTAAACCTTTTGTACTTTTACTTCAGTAACATTTTCAATTCAAGACTTTCACTGTTAATAAATGGTAATAGTATTTTTGAGTATCAAGTAAAGGATCAGAATTCGTTGTCCAGCACTGATGCAACACACACACACACACACACACACGATCAGATGTGAACCTCCCCTATGTTGTTCTCAGTCGTTACACCTTTCGCCGCCTCCTTCACGCCGTTCACGCCCAACTTCCGCCCCTGCAGCTCCAGCTCCAGGTTCATGCAGTTCTGCGTCGCCTCCTCGCGACACCGGTACGTTTTCCTCTGGGACAGCGGCGGGGTCACGGGGGTCACCGTGTAGTTCTGCCTCCTCGCCATGCACTCCTTCACCGCCTTCACGCACAGGTAGAACAGCTCCGCCACGCTGAGCGCCAGCGACACCAGCGCCGACACCAGCATGAACCAGATGATGAGCGACTTCTCCGTGGGCCGCGACAGGAAGCAGTCCACCTTGTGCGGGCAGGGCAGGCGGGTGCAGACGTAGTGGGTCTGCAGCGTGAAGCCGTACAGGAAGTACTGGCCCACGATGAACAGGGCCTCCAGGATGATCTTGGCGACGAGGTGCAGGACGTAGCTGCGCAGGAGACGGCCACGGATGCTGACCTTGCCGCTGCTCTTCGTGTACTTGGGGACCTTGTAGGTCCTCCGCAGGTACAGGCTGGCCTGGTCGTCCAGCTCCGCCTGCTTCCTCATCCGCTCCTTCACCTGAAGGTCAAACCACCAGAGGACAAGACAGGATTCTTTCATCAGCAAATCAACCACTGGCTAAGTAGAGTAGATAGCTCCTTTATTGTCCCACAGTGGGGAAATTCACAAAATTAGGTCCTACCGAGAAGTTCTGGTTGCCTAAGCTTTCATTTGTAATCAAAGCAACTTTGAGGCGTGGCTACGGCAAATATGAAATTTGGTGGTGATTGCTCATATTTTGTTGCAGGTTTTCTACTGAAAAATGTCCCTGTCCAATCAGTGAACTATGTTGAGGTCTTGCGCCACTTTGAGATCAAGTTGGTCCATAGTTGTCGTTTTTTTTTAATGGCAATGGAGAATCACGAAAGCATGAAGCTGTTTCTGTCTGCCGAGGAATAGCCAGAAGTTAATGCTGGAGAAACAGAACAATCTTTGATTGAGTTTTTTCCCATGTGAAATACCATTTAGCGATCGGTATGTGAGGTTTTGGTTATAGCAGATCTAGGGTGACCCTGGATGGATCCAATAGTTTTAACCTTCAAGTGAGTTAACACTTGTCATTGGAGAGATTATACAGATCAAATCGAGTATGAGAATCTAGCCTGGCTAAAAATATGTAGGAATGGTGGAAAAAATGGTGGGCGTTTTGTGCTATTAGAACCAGATTTGGTGAACATGTATAAACACAGCATCATCTACATATAAAGGAAGAAATCTCATATACATATATGTAAGATCGTCCTTTACATATCTGGAAAACTGTTCATCAGCTCAGCTTCTCTAATGACTGGTGGTGAGAAGCTGATCTGACGAGCGTGTTGATGGAAACTCCACAACCTGATCTGGTGTCACTATGCTGAATATTTTGTCCAACATGGAAAATGAATGTGTGAGCTGGGTTAGGAAGACCTTGGCTGAGGTCAATGGATTCAGGCCAAGAAGCGCTGTTTTTTATTTGCATTAAGAAACGGAGAGGGGTTTGTGTTTTTATTGTTCCCTAATCTTCAGACTCAGTGAAACTCATTTTGTAAAATAACCTGGACTCCTCCCATAAATGTATTTGCACGGATTCATGAACGTTGATCACATTCTGCTTTCAGCGCCACCGCTTTGGGATCCCCGTACCTTCTTCTCGTGGTGGATCACGTGAAGGACGTGGCCCAGGTAGAGCAGTGTCGGCGTCGCCACGGCGATGATCTGCAGGGCCCAGAAGCGGATGTGGGAGATGGGGAAGGCGAAGTCGTAGCACACGTTCTTACAGCCGGGCTGAATGGTGTTGCAGACAAAGTCCGACTGCTCGTCGCTCCACACCTGCAGGAGGACACGATACAGGAGGGGGGGTCATTTTCAAATCCCAGGGACCTGCTGTTCCAACACTGTGGTGATTATGTGACCTTCTCGGCGCCCGAGTTCAGGACCAGGATCCGGAAGACGAACAGGACCGTGAGCCACACTTTGCCGATGACGGTGGAGTGACTCTGGACTTTATCCAGCAGGCGGCCCAGGAGATCCCATTCACCCATCTCAACCGCCAGCTGTCCTCCTGTCTGCGTGGGGGAGGGAAAACACAAAAACTCGCTTTCCATCAACGACCAAAGGCAACAGATTTTATGAAGCCCATAAATATATTTGTGTTACAATGCACTTAGTATACTATATAGGCTATTTATAATGCATTATAACTGTTACACATCATCAATAAGTGACTTATAAGGGCAAGTATCATAATGCATCATAGTGGCAGATGTTTTCATTAGTGTATAATGTCATTGTAATACATTATAATCATTTTAGAATGTATCATAATGTGATTATAAATTACTCTACAATACAGCAATAAACTCCTGACATATAGCAGATATAATATATCACCAACTTGTAATATGGTTGTCACAACAGCGTTTTGCCTCTAATTGGACCAATTATAATAATTATAATACTGTACATTATGATCCTATTAAAATAAAATTGTAAAGAGTGACAAAGTATGAAATATCATGATACTTGACCTTATAGGTCATTATAAAATGCTTTATAATTTAATGTAATGTTATAATTGTGAATATTTATGGATGCTAAAAAGTATAGTTATACAGTGCTATAAATTAATTTCATCAAATCATATGTATGTTTATAATTAGCTTCATAGAGAGTAAGTTGAACTAAGTTCAACCTGTGGAAATGTTACAGAGTTGATGTGTTTCGCAGTGTTGAGAGTTTGCTGATAGAAGCCACAGCTGCTGATTCCAAAAGTCTCCAAAACATAGGACTTATCTGCCAGAAACCAGCCGAGACCTTCACCTTGTAGATACCAACAACCAGCGCAAATATTCGCCCTGAAACACGTTGAGCTGATCCGAACCACTGATGTACACAGACAGATTGATTTATTCCATGAAGTTTTCCTATGATAAATCACTCATTGTTCTGTATTTAGTAATTATATTATAAAATTAGATTTCAATTTGTATCTGAAAATGTATGAATAGAATCATGTTTTTGGTTTGAGTGGGAGAAAGTCATGTAAATATACAATTAAATTATAAATATATCAATATACTTTAATATCACATACAGACATTAGCATTGACATTTCACAAACGTTGATCCTTTCATTTTGAGTGCGTACTACAAGCATTGTAGGTGGATGTCATATCGATATGAATCTATAGTCATTGCCAATATAAAATAAAATAATAGATAAAAACATTAGAAATGCATTCTCTAACTTTTGTAACTTTCTATTATGTGTATAGATTCATTGATATAATTTTACTTACTGGCTGATCGAAGGCAAGGAGAAGATGCAGAGGTAGACGGAGGAGAGAGCGGCAGAGTCTCCGGAGGACGACAGGACGGGACGGAGGACACAAAGCTGCTCTTTCATGGTTCTTATCAGCAAGGATCCTGGCTCCAGACCTCCAGCTCCGGCTCGGCCTGTGAGTGGCTGCTAGAGGCCACGCTGCCTGACGAACAAAAACAATCGACGGATGATGCTGGTGTGTTGCTTTGTACCGGCAGAAGAAGAAGAAAATCTTGACGAAACTGTCGATTGAGTTCTGGACTAACTTAACAATCTTAGACCGGTGGTATAAGTTCTGGAGCTTGTAATGGCGTTTGCTAGGTTTTATGCTTTGAGAACTCGTCAAAGTTCATTATTGACCTCGAAAAAACATTTGATTACAGTCACAAGGCCAAGAACTTGCTCTGACTTTTAGACGCCGATACTGCTTCTACATATTTCATACATGTTTTAATCTAATTATCCTGCTTTTAGTGTCAGAGTTTCCCAGTGGCCACTTGTGGTACTGTAACAGAAAATCCTGTGTGACCCAAAAGAACTTTTCTCTATACACCACAATAGTAGAAGAGAAGCTCCAACAGATACTAATAACCTTGAAGTTTTCCAAATTTTGTATTCTACACCGCCCTCCTGGCGACTTCTGGAGATTGTGATTTGCTTGCAAAGTAGGAGTAGATGTAGAAAACCATCCAGGTATCGTTCCTCTACCAGCCTACAGAGGTACTCATATGTTCTAGATGGTGGATTTGACAGTTTTGGAGACAGCAATGGACTTTGTTTTCCATCAAAACCCTTTCTAATGATCAGAAAAGCTCTGGAAAGGTTCCTTTTCACAGCGTGAGCGTAAGCTTTTTTCGTGGTATACACAATTTCATCAACCCCGGGCAACTATGGGAGGCCCCAGAGGATCATGGGGTGGGGGGACTCTACTGATCAGTCTCTATGAGTCTCATAATGTGGAATTAAACCTGGAGATCAGGAACTTTTTCGGCATATGCACCAGGCGAGCAACGAACATTGAAATGAACATGAGACATTTTCGGAACATCTATAGGTTTAATTCCTGGAGAACACCAAGAACCAGCGAGACCCAGGAGAAAGCCATAAAAATGGTCCATATATATACACACGTGGACAAAATTGTTGGTACCCTTCAGTTAAAGAAGTTACAAAAGTAACAATAAATACAAATTTATTGAAAATTAAATTAAAATCAGCCATTACTTTTCAATTGTTGATTAACATAATTATTTATAAAAAACAAACTAATGAAATGAGCTGGACAAAATTGATGGTACCCATAACTTAATACTTTGTTGCACAACCTTTTGAGGCAATCACTGCAATTAAACTATTTCTGTACTTGTCAATGAGCGTTCTGCAGCTGTCAACAGGTATTTTGGCCCATTCCTCATGAACAAACTGCTCCAGTTGTCTCAGGTTTGATGGGTGTCTCCTCCAAATGGCATGTTTCAGCTCCTTCCACAGATGTTCAATGGGATTCAGATCTGGGCTCATGGAAGGCCACTTTAGAATAGTCCAACACTTTTCTCTCAGCCATTCTTGGGTGTTTATGGCTGTGTGTTTTGGATCGTTGTCCTGTTGGAAGACCCATGACCTGAGACCAAGCTTTCTGACACTAGGCAGCACATTTCTCTCCAGAACGCCTTGATAGTCTTCAGATTTCATTTTACCTCGCACACATTCAAGACACCCTGTGCCAGATGCAGCAAAGCAGCCCCAAAACATTACTGAGCCTCCTCCATGTTTCACCGTAGGGACAGTGTTCTTTTCTTCCTATGCTTGGTTTTTGAGTCTATGAACATAGAGTTGATGTGCCTTACCAAAAAGCTCCAGTTTGGTCTCATCTGTCCAAAGGACATTCTCCCAGAAGCGTTGTGGCTTGTCAACATGCATTTTTGCAAATTCCAGTCTCGCTTTTTTATGATTTTTTTTTCGTGGTATGCACAATTTCATCACCCCAGGGAATGATGGGAGGCCCCAGAACATCATGGGGGGGGGGGCTTTACTGATCAGTCTCTATAGGTCTCATAATGTGGAATTAAACCTGGAGGTCAGGAACTTTTTCGGCACCAGGCGAGCAACGAACATTGAAATGAACAGAGACATTTTCGGATATCTAAAGGTTTAATTCTTGGAAAACAAGAACCAGTGAGACCCAGGAGAAAGCCATAAAAATGGTCCATATATGCATATATACACACACACACAATCACAGCTCTGCTCACAGAGATTAATCCTGAGTTGTACTGTTGGACCCACTGAGGTTTATTTTTGAACCATGTCCTCTGCAGCGTGTGTTTGTGTGTGTGTGTGTGTTTGGGACAAGCTGGACAGCACGTGCGACCATCTCTGGTTTACACACAGTGTTTGACCCGGCTGATCTGAGAGGTGGGGGTAGGTGGGTGATCACAGCATCAGGCAGTGTGGCAGCTGTTCACGAACGTCAATGATTTACACAGTCCTGGTGTGTTACGGGAAAAACCGTGTGTGTGTGTGGCCTTTAACATAGATCAACACTTCATATGATTCGCTGGAAACCAAACGGTGTCCTCGAGAGACAAAACACACTCTGAAGTGTCCTCTGCAGTGGAGGAAACACACTGCACGGTGAAATATTTTTTTCCCTTCTTCAACCCGCCCTTGAAAAATTCAGAGCACATCACTGATCACAATCACGTACAACAACCACAATGAAGCCAGCACATTCATGTGGGAACAGAAGAAGAGTTTTATTGGTTTCAGTTTGTGCTATGAGGTTACACACTTTAGATTTAACACAGAACCAGATCATATTTAGTGTTTGATCACAGGAAGCACAATCATATATCTCTTCAAATATAAATATACTAGTACTATCCATCCATCCATTGTCTATCCCGCTTATTCCCTTTCGGGGTCGCAGGGGTCTGCTGGAGCCTATCCCAGCGCACTTTTATGGGCGAGAGGCAGGGGGATACACCCCAGATGGTCGCCAGCCAATCGTGGGGCATATACTAGTACTAATAATAGTTAATACATCTCATGTAGTTTCTCAGCAAAACAAAACATCACAGATGTTCTTCATTTCAAATTCACCCCTGGAGATGTTTGACACTCACAGCTATATATCTAAAACAGTGGTTCCCAACCTGGGGGTCATGACCTCTACAAGATTATATATTATTCATTTCTCTTAACTTTTTTTTTTTTAAATATAATTTCCTTTCTTAGATTTGACCTCAGGTCAGGAGCCACTACTTACCACTCTAAAGCTAGCACTCTCCACTCAGCAGCAACACACAGTAATTGTGTAACTGTAAACACATTCTCTGGTTCACCATGAACTATATATTTGATTCAATTTGACAATCAGAATTTTTCTCGAATGGTAAAAAGCACCTGCAACAACAGGAAAGCTAAACATGGAGAGTTAAAGCTAATTACACCTAAAGACTAATTCTTGTGTTTGGATTCTGCATATTTTATAATCCCGATTGACTGTCCTCATTATGTAACATTTGAGGTCATATTTCACACACACATATGCACAAACCCCTATATTCGTGTTTGTGGGTTGTGTGTTTTTAAGTGCATAGAAAAATATACTACTTGTACATTCGGTTTGATCATATGTGAACCAGAGCTCCTGGTCCACGTTGGCAGAAGTTCAAAGGTTTGACATTAGATGTTCTAGCTGACGCATTAGAATAAAGATCAGCAGCTCAGCTGCATGTTTTACATTAAGCCTGGGCCGTGTCCAAGATGTAATATGGTGATACAGTTACTCTGTAGCCTTGATTTGAAGAGGTGAGAGTTTATGCCATATATATGAAGCAATAAAATTGTTTTAAATAATCACCGACAATGTAGAATAAAGAAAAACAGTATCATGAAGCTAGGATTCGCAGCAGGACAAACAAAACTGGGAAAAACCCAAAACAAACATGTATTTAAAAAAAAAAAGAAACAATAAATAAAACAATATTTCAATATTGACAAATATTGTATATAGTGGAAATTTTGTGATATTTTGATATGCTGAAAAATGGCCCAAGCTCATGTAATATACAATCAACAACATTTTTATCTTATCTTAAAAGTAACTGTTCAGGCTGGGAACCAAGTTATGGAAGAATGTTATGATCCAGTAATAATAAAGTTTACAACCCGTCTGATCTCACGCCAGTGAACGCTTGCAGGAGAAACCAAACTCTACAGATGAGACCAGTAGCCAGAAGATCCTGGAACCAGGTGAAGTCTTTCGCGGGGCCAAGAGGCTCTCAGCTCGAAGTGACGAGCATCCGACAACCCAGAACCCAAATCCACTCTGGGACACATCTGATGAGTCCCATCTGAGGAAAAAGAAGAGAGATTAAATACGCATTTATGTTCTAGGTCGGTCGTGTCGGAACCGTTCTGGGACCGTGCAGGTTTTGCTTGCTGACCTGCAGCGTGTGCGGCCAGTAGCCGGTGGTCCTGTTGGAGACGCCCAGCGTGGAGACGGCGTGGCGCGCGTACACGTCTGGTTTTGGTACAAACCAACCTTCCGTTGATGATGGCTGGCGCCTGCTGGAGGCAATCTACACACAAACACACAAACACACATTATTCACCAATCACATTATAACAATATATAATATACAATATATAATCACAGTCATATATGTATATTACAAATGTCATATGGATAACATATAGCATGTTTCACACATGTAACAGACCCATTAAAACATGTGTATCAACATGTGGTTCGTAGGTCTTATACTGAATTTAATTCTACACTTGGGTGATTTCCCTGGAAAAATTGACACATGCACATTTTCACCCAGAAAATTTGCATGAAGGATTATTGTCGTGTTTGAGGTCAAATTTACACAAACGCGGGCATTTTTGAAACTGAACTTTTACTCAATTAAAATCCTGGTTTACCGTACAGTATAAGAAAAAATATCTCCCTCCATATGAAACCGCAAAATCTGCCTAAAACAATGCCGTGCGCATGCCAATGCAGTAGGTGGCGATAGCGGTTCTAACAGGAAGGCCGTTTGAGCCAATCGTGAAGCTGGAAAAAAATTTGCATCGGAAAAAATGACAGTAATGAACCGATGGATGTATCCAAAGATACAGCTTTCTGTTTGGATTTACACAGTGTGGCAAGAAACTGCGGCTTTTGGGGTGAAAAAGTGGCTCCTGCTGGTCCATGGGATGTTAATAGTTAAATGACCAGTTGACTGAACTCTAACCTGGTACTTTGCTGTTGTCATTTAACGTAGCGACGTAATCTGAGAAAACCTAAAAATCTGAATCTGAAACATCTGCTCAATAAATATGTAAAGAGATGCTGCACATGACTGTGTGTGATGCTCTAATCCTATAAGGTCACACCAGGGACAATCTACCTGGAATGGCATCAGACTCTGAACAAAGATGCCTCTGCTGCTGTACTCCAGGTGAAGAGCTCGGGAGAAGTGATCCAAGTAGCCCTGAAAAGAAATAAGATGTTTGTTTAATGTTTGAAAATTTGCTGGATCAGAAGAAGAAAAACAAGACTTTACCTTTTACACGCTTTTACAAAGCTAACAAATAATTCAAGTGTCAAGATTAATCAACAATCAAAATAGTTTTAGTCGCTATTATTAATACAAGTTGAATTTCTGCAGAATGTATTATAGAGCTAATCCATTTGAATCATTTTTAAGAAGAAAATGTCCAAATTCTCTGGTTCCAGCTTCTCAAATCTGATTATATTTTGGTTTCTTTACTTTTTGTAATAAACTGATGATCTTTGGGTTGTGGACTGTTGGTCTCAAAAAAAAAAGACATTTTAGGTTGAATCTTCAGCTTTGGGAGCAACATTTTACACTATTTTACTATCGATGAATTGTTCCAATAACAAATAGATAAATCGAGTATCCAAAGGGTCATTGGTCAGAACGTCTGGTCTCACCATGGAGGCCGTGAGCGCCGCCCGTCCAGGCAGCGGCCTGCAGCAGGAACCTGGCGTTATGTTGACCACGGCCCCTCTGCTGCGCTCCAACATCCCCGGCAGCACCAGCCGCGTCATCAGAGTGGCGCCGGCCACGTTCCTGTTCACCTGGTCCAGCAGGACGGGTTCCGGCGTCTCGGTCAGGCCCAGGGGCTGAGCCGCCGAAGCCTCGTCCAGGCAGTTCACCAGGAAGCCCACTTCCTTCCCCCGCAGGGCCTCCCTGACGGGCTTGCTGCCCACCACTGCGTCCAGGGAGAAGTCGGCCAGCACCACGGTGGTTTCCACCGCGTAGCTCTGGGACAGGGACGTGGCCAGGTCTCTCAGGGCGGCGTGGTCCTCCTGGGTGACGAAGACGATGCTGACGCCGTGCCGGGCCAGCTCCTCTGCATAGGCTGCGGCCACGGGCTCCGACGCTCCTGAACCACCACCATCATTATATCAGAAGGGAGTAGAACAGAAGAAAACATGAATATGATAAAGACTTGTTTAGTGCTGTAAAATCATGGACTGATTTTAGCTAGATTTCCACCATATTGTTGCCCTTCAAAAAATAATGGTCTATGTAATTTTTCTAAAAAAGGTGAGTTTGTGGCCTAAATCATCACTTGATGATGCAGCCACAGATAAAAAAATCACCTCAATCCTGAGTTTAGGGATCACACTTTTTATGCCCTATAGGACAATGGACATTTTACTTGGGTAGTTTTATCTTTTGCCTAAAGCTTTTTGACCAAATCGGGATAAAATGACAATTGTTTGCTTCAAGAAGCAAGAATCTATGGTGCACATGAAGCTCTATATATGATTCTTAAATCAAGTTGTACTGGAGAGTGATAAATATTATTATGATAATTCTCAGTGTTTGTTCACATCACAGCTGTGTAATCTGAATATTGAATCTGAATGGGCTTTTAAACTATATGTGATGTCACCAATTACGCTTGAATTGGGCAGTTTGAACCTTTTTTTTTTTTTTTCAAACTGAATTTCAAAGTTAAGTACAGCATCCGGCTAGACTCACTGGCCACTTTATTATGTAGACCTGTCCAATTGGTCATTATTGCAAATTTATAATTAGCATTTAGACATCTGCTGCATTCAAACCAAGCATCAGAATGGGGAAGAAAGGGGATTTCAGTGACTTTGAACGTGGCATTGATGTTGATGGTATTATAGTATGGTATTATAATATAGTATTTCAGAACCTGTTGATCTACTGGAATTTTCACACAATTATCTCTAGGGTTTACAGGGAATGGTCTGAAAAAAAAAGAGAAGAAATAAAATAACTCAATGTCTGCTGTGACATTTGGATGGTAGGGTCGAATTTGGCATCAACAACATGAAAGAACAACATGGATCCATCCTGCCTTGCATCAATGGTTCAGGCTGCTGCTGGTGGTGTAATTGTGTGGGGCATATTTTCTTGGCACACTTTGGGCCTCCCCAAGTATTGTATCCCTTTATGACCAGTGTACCCATCTAATGATGGTTACTCTAGTAGGATAGCACCATGTCATTAAGCTCCAATCACCTTACACTGGTTTCTAGAACATGATGATGAGTTTACTGTACTCAAATGTCCTCCAGTCACTAGATCTCAATCTAATTGAGCTCCTTTGGGATGTGGTGGAACGGGAGATTTACATCATGCATGTGCAGCAACTGGTGATTCTATCATGTCAACCTTGTTAAATCTATGCTACAAAAGATTAAAGCAGTTCTAAAAGCAAAATGGGGTTTAATCCAGGACTAGAAAGGTCTACCTAATAAGGTAGGTGGAGTTCATCCAAGACACTTTGACTGCAGGACCAGCCTCTCCATCACACACCTCCAGCGTGAGACAGGAGCCACTCACCGTACACCAGCGCCCAGTCCCCGTATCTGCGGGTCAGCCTGCTGCTGCTGTGCAGGATCCTGGGGATGAAGTGGACCCGGAGCAGCCAGCAGCAGTCGGACAGCAGCAGCACCGCCTTGCTGACGGCGTACAGGCCGCCGACCAGAGCCAGGGTTTCCACGCACGAGCTACACGAGCGACAGATCTCCCTCTGCAGGAACTGGAAGCTGTCCACCGCCGCCATGCTGCTCGCCGACGTCCGTTACTGTCGGTTCGGTTGAAACTCCGAGTGACGTTAGGCGGCGGGTCGTCAGGGGCGTTCAGGGAACTCCTCTGCGTTCATATTAACGTGGAGTTTAACAGACGCGTCGCTTCTGCTGCAGGTGGCGGCTCCTGAAAGGAACCCGGAACTAACTGCAAAACAACGTGTCACGTGACAACGTTCAGGAAGTGGCTTTTATTTGTTTATTTAAAAAATAACAATAAACATTGCCTTTACAATAACTCAGTGACTGTTTATTTTATTTTCAGTTTTCAAAAGAACTATTAGTGAGCCATTCAGTAAAATAAACTTTATAGCCATAGCCATTTATAACCATAAATCAATTCAAACGAACTATATATATATATATATATATATATATATATATATATATATATATATATATATATATATATATATATATATATATATATATATATGTGTGTGTGTGTATTAAAATAAAATATATCTTTACACTTACACAGCAGTTATTGTAAATAATAATACTTTATCGGTCAGTGACAAATCATGTTTGGATGAAGTCAAAGTCACTTTTAAGAACCATTCATCAGGTCTCTCAAAAACATTTTGTTTTCATGTTGGATTCTTGTGATTCAAAATTCCATTTGTTTTTACAAAAATCTGAATTTTGTGAGATTTAAAAAAAAAAAATGACATGTAACCGAAAAAGCATGATACATTTAAAATATTTAATCCACCTAGAATATAAAACTAGTAAAGGGCATGTTGAGGAAGATAAGTTATATGGTACCAAATGTTTAGGGTTACAACACAAGACTGTTTTGTCATTGTCCCTTATACTAAGAGAGTACATATCTAATAAAAAATAACATATATTATAACTTAGTTAAAACATGACTCAAACACAGTGTAACCATCGTTTATATCTTAAATGTCCAACTGCACTTGAAGGCAGCGTTCGATTTCTACATCCCACAATGCAACGCGCGCAGCGTAGGTTTCCATAGAGACGCTTCTGTCGATGGTAGGAGCTGCTAAAATGTCACCTCAAAACAAGCTTCATCTTTACCGCTAAATAGATGATGACGGGTTCCAACCTGATTGCAGGCGGGGAGTAGTCGGTGCGGGAAGCTGCGGGGAGCTGCGGGGAGCTTCTTCAAAGCTACATTTAAGCAGTTTTGTGCTAAGCTTCGCTTTGTTTTGTGCTAAGCTTCGCTTTGTTTTGTGCTGCATTTACCAACATCAAGCTAACCACAGACAAGAGTGACCACTAACGTTAACTTTAGCAGTTAAATAAGCATTAAAAAAAAAAAATAATAGTCATGTCTTTTGTTTGTTGAAGCTTTCATATGTCAAACAGCATATTTAGGGATTTTAAGTACCAATAACATAGGAAAGGTGTGCCATAGGAGAAGTGTTTGATATGAGCCCTTTAAAGGTTTTCACTAAGGCAACGCACCTGATGTTGGTGACAGGAGGAAAAAGGGAGACTCATTTGTGGGACAGATTCAGAAGCTGAAAGTTATTTACAGAAGAAGGTGTAGCAAGAACATCTGTGCATTTTAATCCCTGTTCATAACAGAAACTCAGACGGAAGCAGCATCCTAATAGACATGTGAACTTGCTGTGTCTATGTTTCTGCACTGTGATGTAAACATGTGTCATATCCTGCAAAGCAGCCTTAATACAAACTCACATACATGTTTACCGCAATACATGTTAAGTCTAGAAAATCATTCTTTCCCTTTCAGACATGTCTGAGCTGTCAGCCGAAGACGAGGCAGAGTTGCAGTCTCTGCTCAAGCAGCTTATGAGGAGCATCGACGACAGGATCTCTGGAGCTCCCTCCGCCGAATATGCCGAAGAGATCCTCCTTCACCTGGAGGAGACCGACAAGAACTTCCACAAGTAAGTCCATCGGACACTGGATGGAGCAGCGCTGAGCCAGGGCCTTGTCCAATCCTCGTCCAATCCTCTCCTCTGCTTCTCTCCCAGTTACGAGTTTGTGAAGTACCTGCGTCAGTATGTGGAGAACTCGCTGCGAACTGTGGTGGAAGAGGAGACGAAGGCATTGATCGGAGGAGACGGACATGCGATTGGCTCGGGTCACGACACCATGATCCATGACGTGATCCGGAGGACCCGAGAGTCAGCTGCGTGAGTGCGGCCACACACACACAAAAACACCCCCCCCCCACACTTCTGTTTTCTCTAAATGTCCATGACATTCTAATTCACAAATGATCATGATGTGCTCTTCTAAAATCCTCCCAACCTATTTCTGTAAAAAACATATTTCAGATTATGTATCTCAGTTTGACGCCCCGAACTACTGCTTTTACACTTGAAAACTCACAGAGAGCGCAAATCATATGAAAAAGATGAAATGAAAAGACATTGGTGATACGTCCCTTTCTGCTCCAGGTACCAGAAGATGACGCAGACATTGAAGAACACCATGATCGTGGTGGTGGAGTCCCTCATCAACAAGTTTGAGGAGGACCAGCTGAGGAAGGAGGAGATGCACCGGGAAAAGCAGCACAGTCAATCCAACAGCCAGTACACCGACAACTGCTCCGACAGCGACTCCTCCTTCAACCAGGTTAGAGACACGTCACAAGAGGAACTTTGGTTCCTGGTTTACCATATAATACAAGATATGAGAAATATATAATTGGTCATCATGTTAAATTCTGTCAGAGTAGCATTAACCTGCATTAGAAAAATCTGTGTTACTTTCTGTATTGTTTTACCCAAAACTTAACTTTTACATATTGAACTAATAATGATTTCCTTATTGAAACTTTACTTTCATCAAAGAATGCTCAATCCAGCTGGCGAGGCTTTTTTCAGCTGTGCTAACACAAGGGTTTTCTAATCATCCATTAGCAAACACAATGTACCACTAGAACACTAGAGTGATGGTTGCTGGAAATGGGCCTCAATGTAGCTATTGCATTAAAAAACTGACATTTGCATCTGGAATAGTCATTTACCACATTAACAATGTATAGAGCGTATTTCTGAGTGAGAGAGAGAGAGAGAGGAGGAAAGTCATACACTGTCAGTACTTGTATATAAGAGCTAGACTTCTAGAGATATACTTGGAAGGCTAGTGTTTATCTTTATTGTCAGTATCAGCTCTGCCTGAGATTAGATAAGCTTTCTCTTTTAGTAGACAACAAGCCTTCTGTAAAGCCCTGTTTTATGTTCCTCTAACAAGCTTCTCTCACCTTCATCTGTCCGTACTCAACATTTACCTTTTAGGATGATTTGTAAAACTTTGAAAATAGTATGTGCAGTACAAGTGGTGCTTGCAGCATTCGCAAGAACTGCTCTTGGACTTCACAATCCACACTGAGCTCCTCTGGGTCCCTAGTGATGCATTCGCCGAGTGATGGGGCCAATCTGACCTCGAGATATGTGAAGGACTCACAGACAGCGATTCTTTGCATTATATATAGAGAAAAAAGTGTCTTTATTCTCCTCCTTTATCTCCCTATTTATCCCACAAGGCTAGAGAAGTTGGCTTGTACGACACACTTTAACAACAAGGCAATTCAAATCCTTTTACATAAAATATTAAACGCATTGAAAGTCTGAGGCGGCTGTCTGTGTGCTCTGCTCCACATAAGAGTGTGTTAATGATGCTCGCTGTGAAATGCAGATTCCTGGTGGACTGAATGTAGGCTAGCAGCTTACAACACAGCACATCGACCCAGTGACAACATTATTATTAGTGTTTTTCTCTGTCTTTTTTTTCCAGAGCTACGCTTTCATCAGACAAGAGCAGCTGCAAGCTTTAGTGGAAAAACTGGACTCCAGCAAACCCAAAGAGGTAGAAAAAGCTTGTTAATACACAGATGATGATGTGATGTTTCACAAATGAACTGGGAGACCCTGCGGTCCTCAGTCTTTCCACAAGAGGAAAAATACTTATAAAAGCTCAAAATCATGAAGAAAGATTAAAAATGCAACGAGTTGATAAAAGGCATTAATGTGCCTTAAGAATGGAGTTAGGCCAGGGAGATTGCCATTAACACCAACCAGAAGTTTCATGTTGATACATAGAGTTTGGCTGATGGCTGAAGGCTTTGACAGACAATAAACTCACATCATTAGTTGTGCTCTAAGCATCATGTGTCACGTTTAGTGACAATCAGCCAAAATATACGATCAGTGGAATATCAAACTAGTTATATAATCCAACATGGCAGCTGAATTCTTAAGAGGACCATAAATATGGATAAGTACTATCAATGTAACAACCCACAGTTCGATCAGGTATTAGAATATTGTTCAAACACACACATCTTGAGATGTAAGCCAACCCATTTTCATCAACTATAGTGCCACCTAAAGGTCAAAGGCCACCTATGATTCTTGAGCATCCTCCCAATATGGTTTTGAAGAACATGTGATAAGTTTAGGTTTGATACGTGAAAACAGTGCTTAGCTCACTCCCAGTTCTCACTCAAGAAAAGAAGTGACATGTTTATGACTGATTTGTGACATGTGAATACTGTGTTGTTGATAAATTCCATATGTGGCAGAACATTTTATTTAAGCAACAATTTACATCTTAGACTTGCTTCCAGGATTTCAGGGATCACAGTTTTTTTTTTTTTAATTGGACGCAAGGTTCAAAACTTATATCCAACTTTGACCATTTGTTGGCGCTAGAGAGTGTGAGGTAATAACATGAAACTTCAATTATTGTGCCAAATTTCAAAAGTTTTTACTATGTGTTTCAATGGGCTGCAATAGACTTCCACTATGGACAAAGAAGGAAATTTACACTATTGGGCTTCACTGCTTGGCTCAAATATGAAACTGTACTAGGAGATGTTAATGTGTGGGACAGTACAGTCAGGTTGAAGCAACGTGTGTGTGTGTGTGTGCAGGTGCGTTGGGAGGCCCTGCAGGCTCTCTGCTGTGCTCCACCTTCTGACGTGCTGAGCTGCGAGAGCTGGAGCAGCCTGCGCAGGAGCCTCTGTGCAGCTCTGACCGAGTCGGACCACGACCTCAGCGTGAGTCCTTCATCCCACAACTCCCAGCATCCCGCTTTTATGGCTGACTAATAACAAACAAATCAATGAGAATCATTTACACCTAATCAGAATGTAACAAACATCTAACAAAATCAAGTTTAGTTTCATCTTATTGAACTTCATGTATTTGAAACTTGCTTCAGAAACAATATTGTCTCATTAAACACATGCAGCTCTTAAGAGTGATTGTGTCTCCCTCAGGATCACGTGCTTCAATTCTTCGCGAAAAGCTTCTCGTCGTCTCCACTGAATGTGACTCGGGAGATCTACAGCAGCCTGGGTAAGACTCAGTGGTGTGACTGAGGTTCTTTACTGTATGTGCAGATCCTCTAGGTTAGAGTTTGAAGATGATCAGCTTAAATGAAGAACAATATATTCTCTAATTCATCATCAAGTCATTAGAGTTTAGTCAGTATGTACTGAAGTGCTTTTTATTGAGATTTTTTTAATCTTAATTTTTAAAAAATGTCATTATTTTTATTATCCTTTCAGTAAGTGTGTTTTGACTCTCGATTGCCAGCTAAAAGCGTGGAGTCAACATTTCTGTCTCATGAGCTGAGATTTCCAACTGGCTCAGCTGGCATCGACATCAACTCCCCTGAGATCAGTCGACCTCTCAAACAGGTATTTAACTCTATTAATAAAATGTATTTAAACTCTATTCAACCAGAAAATCTCTACAGATACATGGTGCTAGACTGTACAGGCAGGAGGGACACCTCTCCAAACTCTCAACAATAACTTTAACTGTAACTTATATTCTAAATCATTCATTGTGAACACATATATAATTATAGTCACATCCTAACCCTGAACCTAAACTAGCTCTAACCTTAACCTACACTAAACCTAACTTGAGCCATAACCATCAATTCTTTAAAAGTAAGTTTGAAGATCTGGACAGCATCTGTGTGCAGACTGTATTGTCATTCAAACTCAGCAAATATTTTCCCCTCCGATTGTCTCGCCGCAGATTCGATTGCTGAATGATTTTCAAAAGGAGGTGACGACCTTCTGGATCCGCCATCCCGAGAAGTGAGTAGTCAGCAGACCTCCCCACCAATACAGCCG
This sequence comes from Eupleurogrammus muticus, assembly GCA_036785175.1. Classification (NCBI taxonomy): domain Eukaryota; kingdom Metazoa; phylum Chordata; class Actinopteri; order Scombriformes; family Trichiuridae; genus Eupleurogrammus; species Eupleurogrammus muticus. The sequence continues at coordinate 32,720,259 of JAYKQN010000001.1, forward strand.
GCACCCATGTTCTCACTTGACACTAAATTGATTTGTGACAAAATGTGATGTAAAGAAAAAATGCCTAATCAGGAGGATGAAGCATAGAGTGGATATGAGAAGTCTACACATCCCTGTTAAAATGCCATTTTTTAATGTAAAACACCAAGATGAATAACCTCTGAACCTTTTTACACCTTCAAATGTGACCTATAACCTGTACACCTCAACTGAAAAGTGCATAAACTTACTCAGTCTTTTTTGGGTAGGAGTCTATCAGCATCTTGATGGTCTTAGTCTGAGGCTCTGGCTGGACCATTCCGAAAACTCAATCTTATTCTAGTAAAGTCATTGTTTTATTAATTTGGATGTGTGCTTTGAATGGTTGTCCTGCTGAAAGATAAGGTTCCTCTTCATCTTCAGTTTTCTAAATGATCCGAGTTCCACCTGAAGAAAAACAGCTGTAAAGGCCTAAAGCTGCCTTCACTATGCTCCACCGTAGGTGTAGTGTTCTTTAGGTGACAAGCAGTGTTGTTTTTGTGATAAATACACCTTTATTTATCATGGCCAAACAGTTCAACCTTGGTTTTATCGAGCCACAACACATTTCTCATGTTTGGGAAATTTCATCTGTCTTTTACACAATGTTATATCCATTCTTCTCCATAGCCCAGACGTAAGAAAAAGACGGGACATTGTTCTCACATATACTAGGACGCCAGTACTTGTCAGATATTCCTGCAGCCTCTTGGCAGCCTCCCTGACCAGTTCTATCCTCGTCTTATCATCATTTTTAAACATATGTCCTTTTCTTGGTATTGTATATATTTATTTCCTCGGAAATTCAATTTTATCCTTTTACCTGGCTGATATGTTTGAACGATGAGAACCCTCTAATGGGTTGGAGACACTCCGTGGACCATGACTTGTGCTATAAGATACAAAAATGTAAGGAAAAGCCTCCTAATAACAGATGAACTGTATTTGGGGTTAATCAGAGGCACTTTAAATGGTGACAGGAATGCGCCAACTCCAATTTAATATGAGTTTGAATGTAACTGAAAATCCACAGCCACACCTCTAATTATAAGGGAATGTGAATACTTGTGCAACCCTGTTATCTCAGTTGTATATTTTCTATAAATGTCAGGTTGTTTTTCGAATGTGTTGCACAAGTTATAGGTCCCATTAAAGGTGGAAAAAGTAAAATTATTTATATTTATTTATTTATATTAGTGTTAGTCTTTTACAAAAAAAATATTTAAAAAATAATATTTAAAGGGCTTTTGATATCCACTGCATTTACCTGAGCTCTAGAAATGCACAATTGAGTTTATTCCAGTCTGAGTATAATTATTATAATATATAAAGATATGAACATATTTGTTTCGGCCTCATTCATCACTGCTTCAGGTATATGGAAGAAGTTATAGAGAGCACCTTCTCCCTTCTGTCCTTAAACCATGACCGTGGGGCCACCTCGACGCGGGCTGAAAAAACCTTGGAGCCCGTTCACCTGCTGGCCCTGCTGGACGTCAAAGCCACCTGGTTCAAAAAGTGGATGGTGCGTCTCGTAACTCAACACGTGTTTTTATTTCATTGTGTCAACTGTCTTGTTCATCACATTGTTGCCTCTCCCTCTCTCAGCATGGCTTCTACAGCCGAACGGTGGTGCTCAGGCTCCTGGAGAGGAAGTACAAGTGCCTGGTGAGTGATTCACTCAATAATCAATATCTCCCGCTAACTGCTTTTGTACTTCTGGCACCGTCTATAGAAGCAAATCAGCCAAATGAGCATTTAAGAGTCTTTCCAGACTGCTTACAGCCCAGGGACAAAGGTACAAATCCGGTTACCCTTTGAGGCTGATGGATGACTTATTTCCAGCCGGAGATATGCAATTTCTGGTTTCCTCCTCAGAGAGTAGCTGAATTTGCTCTTTCACTGTTCCCCTTCAAAATAATCATAATAAAAAAAATCTCTTTGGTATTTAGAAACAACTGAGCTCAGCAGATTAGTAGATGCCTTTTTTATTCAGCATGAGTTGTTGTAATCCATATTTTTCAGATTGTAGCAGCTCTTCAGCAGTGTATCCGTTACGGTGAATCCTGTAAGCATTTCACAAACAAGATGACTGATCCTCAATCAGCAGAGCGGCTGAACACCGGTGAGTAAACAGTACGTGCTCCCCTAGCCTCCCAGACACCCGTCTCCGCTCCCGGAGCCTCGCTCTGCGTAGGCGCATCTGCAGTAATGCTGATTTAATTTGTCCTGTGGACCAAACCACGGAGATAATACGCTGGAAGCCTAATGAGAAAGTAATGCCTCATTTGGAGCTTGTGGGTGTTAAATGTATTTGTGCCGAGGCTTCGCCGCCGCAGAGCCCGCTGACATTAAAACAGGAAAATGAGGGAGGAGAAGAAGATAAAACTACGCAGCTAAGAGTTTAAAGAGGGAAAAAAGTTTCCAAAAAAATATTCACACTCAGGGAAAGATGTGAGCAAATAAATAATAAATAAACGGAAAATAAAGCAGACCCGACAGAGATGCTACGGTAAGAATCCTGATGCAATTTGGGGCAAAATATGCTCCAAAATCCACATTTTCCCATCAAACCACTGACGGTTTGTTTATGGAAATGAACCTGAATTCGCCAAATGAGCGGGGCGATTGAGGATTAATGACAGAACGCCGCACATCACGTTTGTGAACACAGTGTGAGCCAGCTGGCTGCCGGAGACACAACACGCTGACCTTGTCCTAGATGAGCGGAGACAAGTTGACGTTTTGATTCCTGCAGCCCCGGAGGCACTTCAAGGTTGCTGCGTACTTTCCTTATTTTTCACTTTTCGGGCCTCCTTCTATTATTAATACTGTGGATATTGTATCACAATATCACAACCTCAACAAGGGCGTTCATCATATTTTCATTCATCAATAGTAAATCATTAATAGGGAAGCAGGTAAATCATTAATGCATTAATAAATCTGAGTTGAGATCATAGTATTATATGAACTTGGTGATCTTGAAATCCTTGATTGTGGTGCCGAAAAATATAGAATCATTTACTTTACTGTAATTCCATTCATAAGTAAACAATGCCATAATGTAAGAATGACACAAATATGAATAAATCACTGTATTTATTATTCTATTAACATATTTACTCCCTGTTTTTTCTATATAATTTTCACTTTGCCTAAGAATTAATTTACTTTCCAATTTTATTTTCGGTATTATATACTGAGGTGGAAATGCAGAGAGAAATAAATGGGTGATGGACATATAAATATAAAAATGTTTATTTGAAATTGCATAAATAAAAAGTAAAATCAAATAAATGCAGCATTAATGTGTAAAAGGAAAACGTACACAGATAAATACATTCAATACATTTATTTAAATAAATATGCACATTTGCTGCCATATTTATTTATGAACTGAATCATTCATTTATTTATATTTATTCAAGCAGTTTTATTACTCATAGTTTAGGCCATGTGTGTCCTACACTTTCTGTTATAAAACATCTAATACAAAATTTATGAGAGGGAGTCTGTGGTCTTAGGTTTTTGTGAGTTTCGGGGTCCTTGACATGGAAACGTTTTGAGAACCACTGACCTAAGGTATCCATCCATACTGACCATGCTACGATACGGCCGCAAAATGATAGAATGGTAATCTAACTGACAAAAATGTCTGTACGTTTCTGTGACGTTCCAGGCTCGCTGCAGAGGAGCGTGTATACGGGAAAGGAGCTGGAGTACGCCTCATTCGTCCACTCGCTGTGCATCTTGGGGAAACTCCTCATCTACACTAACGGAAGGAAACTGTTTCCCATCAGACTGACAAATCGCAAAGGTGAAACTCTGCTGTTGTCTATGCACAGATTTGACTTTTTTGCTCCAAGCACAGGAATTGTTTTTCCTAATAATTCAGAAGCAAATGTGAACAGAAATCTTCATAACCCTCCGTGCTCCAAACCAACCCAAGCCCCGTCCCTGCAACAATGCTAACGGCGCTGTTTTAAGATTGTCTTCTGTATTCAAGGGTCTTTCTTTTTCCATATAAATCCTGGTATCAAATTGTCCAGAGACATAAACAAAGATTTACTGTAGATAAATAAAAAGGAACACAGTAAAAGATGTGCAGAAATTCTGCAAATTCATTTTTGTATCTTGATATTTTGCAATTTCAACACATTTTGGGTATTTGGTGGATGGGACAGATACAAAAGCATATCATCAGTGTACGAGGACACCCTATTATCCAAGTCCTATCTCTGTATTCCTTTTATATTGATTTCACCGTGTAATGCTAAAGCCAGGGGTTTAATCACAGTGGCGAAAAGGAAAGGTGAAACGGGGTAACTTTCTTACACAGCGTCACTAGAAAAATGTGTACTATATTTATAGACCTGTATACACAGCCGATGCTTTGACTCAGGGCCGAATGGATTATAACTATTGCATCATCTTTCTTAGTTTTACAGCTAAATATTTGTCCAATCTTTACAGCAGATCTTTTAAATTAGGAAAGAGATGGATTACTGTTCTCGTTGCGCCCAGGCTCCACCTGTCTTAATCACTGATAATGTTGCGTAACAGATACGCAGACAACCATTAAAACAGATAATCATATTCTTTATTTCTGTTGATGGTAAATCTCTCATTGAGATTACCTTTCATCCACATGAGTCATATGAGTCATATGTATGAGCAGGTTTCTTAGAGAGGGTTACAAATGTTAGCTTGGACTGTGATTTAGGGACTCACCTCACAATAACTTTTATATGAACGAATCTGTGGTTCCTTGTTCTGATTTGACATTTCAGTTTCCCCGCTGTAGAGCCGGAAGAGACAAGTTCACGTATTTTATCGTGATCAACCAACAGTTTCACGTTTAATTTATTTCCCTACAAGTGGATTTGGTTTGGTTTCAGCCAGGTTATAAAAAAAAGAACATTCAATCCATACTGTAAAATACAACATGAAGGGCATCAAGCTGTAAAACACTAACATAGTACAGTATAATGCAGTAGGAGAAAGTGCTCTGTGCAATCAATTGTCCTAATTGAGCCTTCTAACTGCAGTGCGATTAAAGTAGTCTAACATTCTTTCACCCCTCTGAGTGGGAACTTGATATCTCTCCCTGAAGGTAGAAGAGTCCAAAGAGTCCGTTAAGGTATAAAACAGCTTGGAGTGAAATGCAAATGGGACAAAGACCTTCAGTATAAGTGGGAAACGCTTTAAAAAATATATCTTTTAAACCAGACATAGAATTACCTAATAAAAGCTCATTCATAAAATATATTAGTATACCCCCTGACATTGAATTTTTTAGCACTTGCACTTGTAACCCTAAAAACTTGGTACCAGATAGTTTACCCCTTTATAAAAGGTTTTAAAAAATTACAAAAACACATGCTCTCAACTAGTATTCTAGGTGGATTATATATTAAAATGTATCATTCTTTTTCAGTCAAAGATTGCATAATATGGTGATTTTTTTTGTGTGTAGGAAAAATAGCACAAATAGAGTTTTGAATGACAAGAAACCAACATGAATGTACATTTCGAGAGACCTGATGAATGCTTCTTAAAACTGTATTTTAAAAAGTTTTTGACTTTCTCACCGCGCCAAGTGTGGCAGCTTTATGTTTCAATGTTTAAACATTTTAGAGTAAAAATAGAGTAATAAAGTTAAAAGAAATAATGCACAAACAAATTAATTTAAATGATATATATATATTGAAGTTGCTCAAATTTTACAGGCCAACTTCAGATCATAAAATTCAAGCTAAAAAATTCAGTTTCAATGTTATGGACATATCTCTAATCAAGGGAGAGCTTATCTGACATCAGTGCGCTGACGTGTTAATCCGCTCAGTGGGTTCTTATGTAACAAAACGAATAAGTTTGGAAAAAAAAGAATACGAAACATAAAAAAGCATAAACTTTTCACATTTAAGACAACGGAATTGGCAATTATTTTGATGAATGACTTAAATTAATCAGTGAGCATCGTTTTTGTTGATAGATTTTATGGTGATCGACCAGTCAGTTAATGACTCTTTAATATGATGGCGGTGTTTATGAAGCCTCTTACTGCGCTTGTTCTGGACACATTCAGCTGAAAAACACAAGCGGCGATAATTAAAATAAATCTCATCCTGGGGAAACATAACTGGGAGAAAATGAGATTCTCTCGCTTCTCACAAGCGGCCGATGTGATCCATGTTCCCCGTCGCCACTCTGAGTCACCGGCTGACCGCCTCATTCATCATGTCTGTTTCAGATCCTGTCAGGCTGACCGACCTGGTCGTCATCCTGATTAACATCATGTACCAACACTCCAGACCCACGCACGGTGATGCCTCACACACAGGTGAACGCACGCACGCACACTCACTCACGCACTCATAGAGGTATAAAGTGCGTCAGTGGGTTTCGGCTTCCTCCCTGGCCAGTGTCCCGACAGCGGGTGGAATCCGCTAACCCTCCCTGTGAGGCGTAGCAGCACTCCTTCAGACCTCTGAGATCAACTCTGTGTGCCCTACCTTGACTTTGTCGGAAGGTCAAATAATTTCCCTGTGGATCCAGAAAGGAGCTGTCCTGAGCAACTCATAGATTTAGGTTAATATTTCACCTGCTGTCTGATAGAGATGTTTAGTCAGAACATCATCATGATACTGGAGAATCAATGAGTGTGTCGTATTAACAGTAATCCAACGTAGACACGTGTATAAACTCAGTGGTGGAAGAAGTGTGTATGCATTCATTCACGTATTTATTGTGGTCTGTTGTATGTTGTTTGTGTCATATATAATTTAGGTTTAGGATTCTGTTGTAGTTAAGGTGGTATTACATGTTTTGTTAATGTATTACTTATAGTTTGTATGTGTTTCCTTTGTTTAGTATCATGCATTAATCTTGTAATGCATCTGTTATTTCTTAGTAATTATGTTCATGTATTTAATATATGGGTGACACGGTGGAGCAGTGTGTGGCACTGTTGCTTCACAGCAAGAAAGGTCACAGGTTCAAGTTTGTGTCTGTGTGGGTTCTCTCCAGGTTCTCCAGCTTTCTCAAAAAACATGCTGAGGTTGATTGGAGATTCTAAATTACCTGTAGGTATAAGTGTGTGAGTCAATGGTGTGTGTGTGTGCCCCACGATAGACTGGTGACATGTCTGGGGTGTATCCCTGCCTCTCACCTGTAATGTGCTGGGATTGGTTCCAGCAGACCCATGTGACCCTAATTTAGGAAAACACAGGTATAAATGACTTTTTTAATGTACATTAGGTTCCAGGAAGACTAGAAATAGCTAATGTGATATCCAATCCTCTACTCAAGTACAAGAACCAATACAGAAAAGTAAAAGTGCTCCATTACAAGTAAATGTCCTACATTAAACACTGTACTTTATTAAATGACCTTCATGTATTTAAAGTGGACTATAGTAGTAAAGAGAACATGAAAATACCCAAGAAAGTACCTTCAAATTGTACTGAGGTACACTACTTGAATCAATGTATATAGTTATTTTTCACTACTGTGTGAGATTGTGTTCTTTGTTTTGAGTTCTGATGTGATCTTGGAGCTGATCCGAAATGTGAAGAGCAGAATGTTAATGTGCATCTTCGTAATAAAACCCTTCCACAAATGGACGTGAAGCCAGATTGCACACGTCTAGCTCGTCTCTGGAACAAGGCCGCGAGCATCTGGCACTTTGTTGACGGAGATACAATCGAAACAGAAAGAGCGTGTTCGTATCCATTGACACGGGGTCATAACTCATTGGTTGTGTGTCCCCCCCCCCCCTCCCTCAAGACTCGCTGTGTCCCAGCGGCCTGGTGATGGAGGTGCTGTGGACGCTGTGTGAGAGGACGGACTGCGCTGCGGAGTGTCTCCACCACAGCGCGGTGATGCAGACGCTGCTGGCTCCCGTTACAGCTCTGCTCAGTGGGCAGCAGGTGAAACACACAACTCAAACCCACTTTCCTTTATTACAGTGAAATGTGTGAAGGAGGCAGTGTTTCTTATACAGTAGCATTAAATACATATCGAAATATGCAATAGAGACTCCATTTAAACTTTAAACTTTAGACAAATGTCTTGTGTATTAATGTATTATTACACTTTTTGATGAGTAATATAGTTTTTGACCAATGACAACACAGTTTGTACAGATAATGGGTGTTTATAATGGGAGCCTATGAGATGAATTGTTGCTTAGAGTGTAGGAGAACAAAAAAACATTTTTTTTCTCTTTCCTCTCTCCTCCTGGTGACAGTTTACGACGTAGACACTTGATTATATCTACCTATGTGGAGAAACTTGTTATGAGTCTCACAATGTGCTCCAAAATATCTGAGAGATTTCCTGAACTTGAATAAGCATTGACTCCAATATAAAAAAATTTCAGAGAGAAGCAGAACAGACCTCTCATGAGGATGCATCAAAATAAGCATAGCACAATGAATTTACACAATACACATCTTACTATTCATAAATTATTATTATTATTTGTTTATTGTAGGTGTGCTCCTTTGTATATAATGTCATAAATTTATTAGCATTATTTGTTTGAAATCTCTTTAAAAACTTATCATAATGTACACAATCTAGCAGTAGCCCTTGTTCAAAATTTACCCAGAGGAAATTTTCTATCACAATTACAATTTCGTCTTGTCTCTGCTGTGACTTCAGCTGTGTCTGACGTTGTCTGTTGGTTCGTTTTTTTTTTTTTTTCCAGGCTGAATTAAAGTCTCCCGCGGCGACGTTGCCGCTCATCGCCGACATCCTGGCCCGCATCGCCAACACGGACAGAGGACTCTCTCTCTTCTTATACGAAAGGAACGTGGTGACAGCCCATAGTGAGAGGTGAGACACCGTGATTGAAGATTGATTAAACACAAAGTGTTTTGTTTTCTCCTAGAAAGTCATTAATAAATTACATTTCCCCGACTTTGGCTTAGAAGACTTTAATGTAGAGTGAAGTTTGCATAATAAATCATTCAGGTTCTGCACGGGGATGCTGATTAGACCTGATGAAATAGGGAGGGTTTGTTAAAGACGTCTTTCAGTGGTCCCAGGTTTATTTTGCACTGTGGTGTCATGGTTGTGACTGTAGCTGGGTCAACACCCTGTGAATCAGCAATAACACTTTCCCCAAGGCCGGAGCTTTTCAGTCCTGAGCGTCTATTTTGACTAACGCTCTCGAGTCAGGCTTCAGTCCTCTAGGAAGGCTGACTCTTTTAGAGATATGGGGTGATAATGAGAGTCTGAAAGTGCTCCGCAGAGCTAATCCCTGTGTCCTCTCAGCCAGAATATTATGGAAAAGATGAAGTACAGATAAAGAAAGTCTGCCAGTTAGATACATTCAAATCAGGTTTATTGTTTATTATAGGGCGCCGACTGACACTACCAGCTCGTCCTCCTGGGGTCAAAGAACATTACCTGACTCAAAGAAATAAAATAACTAAAGACAATAATTTAAAAAATGACTTGAAAATAATAAAATACATTAGATTATTATGTCAGAATTAACACATACACATACTTTTGGACTCAAATTTGGGATTTTTTTTTTCAAGCTTTCTTCTAATCGCTCCTTAATTCCTTGTGTATTTTGACCTTGGCCTCCTCAAGACACTAAAAGTTATTCAGAAAGATTAAAGTTTTTCAGAGCTGCAATGTTACTTACTAATTGATTAGTTGATTGATGGAAAGATTAATCAGCCACTTTTTGGTCATTGTTTACATGTTCATGACTCATTTTAAGTGTAAAAAAAAAATAAATCAGCTGGTTTCAGCTTCACAGATGTGATGATTTGTTGGTCTTGAAGATTTCACTTTAAACTGTGGGAACGGATTTCATTATTATTTCATATCATAGATATTAATAAAATGAACTGATGAATCAACACAATAATCAGTAACTTTCAGTATCTGTTAGACAACATATAATGAGGCCAGGTAGTTATTTGAAGGGGTCACGGGACAGAAATGTTGGAAACCACTGTGTGCACATTAGTATTTCGGCACACGAACGTGTGTCTCAGCATGTTTCTCCCTGCAGAACTGTTGCTGCCGATGTGGTCGTCCGCTTCACCCTGAAGCTGCTGCACGAGGAGCTTTCATCGCTCCGCGAGTCCGACGTCTCGCACACGCTGTGCGGAGCTTTCGTCTTCGTCTGCAGGCAGATGTACAACACCTGCGAGGGCTTACAGGTGCTGCGGCTGCACGACCTTCACAAAGCTGTGGCTGCAGCGTGGAAGAAGGTACCTGCACATCATGGCTGACAGAACACTGATCCGGCTGATAGATGCACAGGAGCACATACTGAACTCTGATGTTATAAAGAGCAGATTAATTGTTTTTGGGAGAATGTATCAGATATTAATAATTACTAATAAAACTGGCACATTTCTAGGTAATAATATTTACATTTTTTACCACAAAGCACAAAATTATGAAGTGCTTTAACAGCTAAATATTTCTGGAGCGATCAATCCCATCAGTCTAACTTTATTGGTATGGCCTACTGGTATGTGCAGTTCAAAGTGCTCCACATATGACCGAGTGGCTGATAAGACGGAACAAGCTTAGACTGTAAAGACAGAAAAACAAGGCAAAACCCGAGCGAGAAAGTAAAAAAAAGATGAAAATGTAATAAAATATATATTAAGGCTATAATAACAGCAATCAGGAAATAGAAGTAATAAAAATCTATTAAAATAGATAAATAAGACCACACAAAAGTCAAACGATGAGGAAAAGACACAACTATAAAAGGAATATTTAGAATATTAACTATTGATAATAATAGTAATTATATAAAAGCTAGAATACAGTAAAAATAAATAAGATGAAGAAATGTGTAAAAACCAACAGAAACAGACCAAAGCAATACATACTGTATAAAAATAATAATAATAATATACAACAATGTGATTGTATTGATGTAGATTATGTTCCAGTTAGTTTCTGCAGCCCTGATTTGAAAAATTGTGTGTTGCAGCAAACCTGCAGTTTTCTTGGAGTTTGTTCTAGATATGTGGAGAATAAAAAACTGTTTGATATTACCACACAGCAGGTCACTGTGGAGTAGGCAAAGCCGTGAAATGAGGCTGGACTCACACCGGGCATTGTATACTGTATATAACAGAAGAGATATTGTGATATTTTGCATGTACTGAAAAATAGAAACTGAGAAACAAAACTGAAAAACACAGACTGAAAACAGAAACAGAGCTGAATGCGCAACCAGAAACAAAATCTAGTGTCATGTGCCTTTGCTACAACAAATACTATGGTTGTTTCAGAAAAGACGAGCTGTGAAACTGCTTCCTTTAAGGAAGCAAACATTGATATTGTCATTTATTTCTCTGAATCCAGCTTGTGATCCTGCCTCATATCTGAAATTTGTTATCCGGAACACGTCAAAGATTAACTTGTATAAGACGAGTTCATGGAGGGCCGCAACATTTCCATTCTTGTTTCCTGCTGACAGGGCCAAACCCGAGTTAAATATTAGTGATCAGCCTGCACGTACTGTTCTGTGACACAGCATCACGCCTCAAACCCAAGCCCACTTTTACTCCTCTCATATCACACGGTGTGACTACACCTCCTGTACCCCTGCAGTACAAACAAACACTATAATCTGAAGGGATGATGTGATGTCAAGCAGTTCATGCAGCAAAGGGCAGCAATAGATAAAGGTTGACTGATCTGTGTATACAAATCAAAAAGGTGCAAAAAGCTGTATTGCAAATTCTTTTTTTTTTGTGTGTGTGACCTGCACATTCGCCATATTTTGAAACAATAACTGTAACATTGCTACACGTGAAGTGAGTGACCCAGCGTGCCTTAGCCACCTTAGCGCCGGCGTGGTAAATGTGCAGGTCTACTCGTCCACCACAGCATTTGGGAGTTGCTGGATTGTGTATTTGTTGACGAGGGAGACCAACAAAATACCATTAGTACTATAGTAGTAGCTGAGCTGCTCCCAGCTCTGGAAACAGCTTGTGTCAACAAGAAAATCGAATTTTTAAAAATGTTGAACTCTCCCTTGATTGCGATTAGATTGAAGAGTAACTCATATTTATTGTATGGGCGGGACATCAACTCTTTAATTACGATTATTTAATTACAAAGAATGCAGTAAAAAAATGTAGTTATCATCGTTTGCATGCCAAACAACGTGGAACTTTTGTCAGTCACCATGTCATGGTTCACAATGATGACCCACACAGCTCTGAGAAAACAATGAAGCTCTCCTAATGTCTTGGGAACAGTGTTGTTTATTGCAAACTGTGCAGATATGAGTTTTGCAGTTAACAGAAGCACCAACCCTACAATAATACACAGCAAGCACAGAAACTCTGGAGCTGTCGGCGGTTCTGGTTCTGGTCCGAGTACAAACATTAAACCTTAAACTATTCAGTAATTCATTGGAAACACTGAGAAATTTCCCAGGACTATAGTCCTGTGAGCGACCGACGTGGTCTCCCAACAAAAAGGATCAGGGCAACCAGAAGAAGACGTGGAGACAGGAGGCAAAGGAACTCACAAAAAAAACATTTATTGTCGGTGGTAAAAACAAAAACAACCGCACGCTCACGCCAGCAGGGAAAATCCACCTCGCACCAGGTGGACCAAACAGGCAGCTCCACACGCCGCGCCTCGCGTCCCGCACGCAAACCCGTCCGGGGGAAACTCTCCCGCTGTCATTCAGTTCCCCCCTTATAAACAGGTGAGAAGGGGAGGGGTCATCACCTTCTCACATTTCCCTCCCCTTCTGGAGTCTCGCCAACTGGGTGGCGAGACAAAAGTCCGCGACCGTGGTCTGTGTCCGTCCCGGGGCCCGCTCGACCACTCTCCGTCTCCGGTCATAGCCCCGCCATTGTCCTGCTGCGTCCCGCCGGCAACCTGTCGGCCATCTCCGTCGGCCATCTCCACTGGCCATCTCCGCCGGCCATCTCCGTCGGCCATCTCCGCCGACACTTCCGCCGACACTTCCGCCGACACTTCCGTCGACACTTCTGCCAACAATTCCGCTACTTCCACCTCCTCTCTCCAGCTTCTCAGGCGGCGCCACTGATCCCACCACTGCCACCAAATGTGAGCGCCCGACGTGGTCTCCCAACAAAAGGGATCAGGGCAACCAGAAGAAGACGTGGAGACAGGAGGCAAAAGAACTCACAAAAAAAACATTTATTGTCGGTGGTAAAAACAAAAACAACCGCACACTCACGCCAGCAGGGAAAATCCACCTCGCAGGTGGACCAAACAGGCAGCTCCACACGCCGCGCCTCGCGTCCCACATGCAAACCCGTCCGGGGGAAACTCTCCCGCTGTCATTCAGTTCCCCCCTTATAAACAGGTGAGAAGGGGAGGGGTCATCACCTTCTCACAAGTCCACTATTAGTGGTTGAAGATAAGGGTTTAGAAAATGTGCTACAGATAGCAATTAAAATGAATTCACATAAACTGAATGTTGCTTTAGTGCGATTTACTGATTACAAAAGGTGATTATTAGACTCATTTTTTTAATCAAGTCCCACCCCAAATTTTCTCTTGTTTGTTTCTAGACCAGCTCCTTGTCAGAGAAGGTTCCGACCCCAGTACCTGGAGCTGCCTCAACATCCACTCAGGAGCTTCACATGTAAGACCCATTCATCTGTGGAACTCATTACAAGCTTTTACTACATGATTATCCCAGAAGGATTAGGAATGATTGTTGATAATTACATTTACAAATGTACAAACACGATCATCTCTACTGACATATATGCATTAGTAAGAGCCAAAGACAGCATGTTTCTTCCTGAACGCGGTCCAGGCGGATCTGGGAGGAGACGTTGTTGGACAGCCTGCTGAACTTTGCGGCGACCCCTAAAGGCCTGCAGCTGCTGCAGCAAACGGGAGCCATCAACGAGTGCATCTCCTACATGTTCTCGCGCTTCACCAAAAAACTACAGGTGACAAAAGAGTGTTACCGAGCCACACAAACTTCACTCGCTATTGTCTTTTCACTTCGCCACTAATTTACATTATTGTTGTGCCAGATGCTCCATATCAGAGGTGTCGAACTCAGTTCAGTTTGTGGGCCACATACAGCACAGTTTTATGTCAAGTGAACAGGATCCATAGAAATGAATGTATAAATTACAACAAATACAAAATTTCCTCCCTCTTTTTTTATGTAAATAAATACATTTTATATATCTACACAAGTGTTAACTCTCAATTTACAAATCACAAAAGACGACATAAGAAAAGTCCTATTGCCAACAGTTAGATGTCTCAGTTATTCCATAATCAATGAGTCTACTGGTGCATTTCAATAAAAAAAAAATCTGTTATTGAACCTTTATGATCTTTCTTAAGCAGAAGGTAAAGTTATCTCCTGCCTTGCAAACCATTTATGAATCAAAACTGTAAATATTTTATCCCTTGATCCTTGAAAGATTCTCACTGACAGTCAAGTTTCTATGAAGCATTTCTCCAGCCGGCCAGATTGGACCCTTTAGCGGGCCGGAACTGGTCCTCTGGCTCTATGTTTGACAAACCTGCTCTACACATATGCATTTTATAATATCCTCGCTCATGATTAACATAATCCATTTAAAAAAAAATAATAACCTTAATGCATTCCGTTGGCCTGTGCCATCCCTAATTAATTCTGCAGTGAACGTGGTAATGTGTTGCTGCTCCTTCTGAGGGCCGCAGTCTTATTTCCTGGAGTCTGTTTAGTATTCAGCAGCAGCCTGGAGGCTGTAACATGCTGCTGCTGCTGCTCCCACCACGCTGGTTTAATTTATTAATCTCTGGACTCCACATACAGTGTTGTAGACTCATTCTTGCCGCACACCTTAGCTACAGTAATCTGCCGGCGGCTTAATTCACTGACTTTGTTTACCCATTCTTGTAATTGCTTTCCTCATTTGGCATTTCCCCTTAATTATTTAGCGTAATCATATTAATGAGTTATAATGCAAAAAAAAAATGCCCAAAAAAATAATGAATCAATCATAGAATTTACACAATGTGGTGCCATCGCGGGTTTGAATACTGAATCACACATTTACATTTTTCTCAGTCTAGTTACATATTCAGAGCCTCCTGTGTATATCTTATAGGTTAGGAGATATAATATCAGAATGTGATAGATTTTGTGTGTTTTTTCTGTAGGTGAGCCGCTGTGAGAAGTTTGGATATGGCGTGATGGTGACACAGGTGGCGGCTACTGCCCCTGGTGTGGTGGCTTTACGCAGTTCAGGTACACACACACACACACACATGAACACACACACACACATACACAAACTACCTGTTGTAACCTTTGATTTATCCTAAAAATATAAGATTTGAAGCATCCCCATCTGTCACTATTTCTCCACATGAATGCATGTCTAAACCTTGGCTGCTCTGCAGGTTTTGTGCGGGTGCTGGTGGTCGAGCTGTGGTCGGCTCTGGAGTGCGGCGGCGACGACGTCAGGCAGGTCCGTCCCAAACCCACGCCCATGGATCCCATCGACAGAAGCTGCGTCAAGGTACCCTGACGGAGAATAATCCCCTCTTTCTCCCCTCTTGGGTGCTCACACCACACGGGATCATTTGTGTCAGTCAACCAGGACTTGAAGTGTGTGTGTGCGTGCGTGCGTGCGTGCGTGCGTGCGTGCGTGCGTGCGTGCGTGCGTGCGTGCGTGCGTGCGCGATGCTGGCCTCTGACAGGACCTACGTCATCTCTCTCAGAGAAACTGGCCAAGTGCAAAGAGGCAGCCAGTGAAGTGTAAACTATGTCTTGCCAGTGGTGACTGTAAGCTACCTTATCACAGCGTCAGCTGCCAGGTTGCATACACACAGCCAGAAACACACACACACACACACACACAGATATACACATGCATACACACACTCAGATGTCTGAGTCCATCACAGCCAGAACGCACAGCAGTGCCTCTGACTGTGCTGGAAGCAGAAAGAAGAAAATGTGCAGTCAAATGTTGCACCTTAATCTCTATGATTTGGGGGATTACTGCAGAAGCTGCTTCACATCGTTTGTTGGGAATTTATCTAGACAGATTTTTTAATTCTTTGAAAGCATCTCATAATGCAACTAAAAAAAAAAACAGGAAAAAGGATGAAATCAGTATATATATGTAGTATTTGTGCATCTGATTGAGTAGCTCCTGATCCAGTGAGTACAATGGTGTTTGTTATGTCTGAATTCCTGGTGTAAGAATACACTCGGTTTAATCCGCTTTAAAAAAGCAAAAAAAAAAAAAAATTGTACCATTCTTGTTTTCAGGTTCATTTAATTTTTTTCACAGTTGAATTTTTTTTTTTAATTTTACTGCTTCCTGTAAAACATTTGCAACAATTGAATAACTCACCATGAACTTAGAGGAGTTTGCAAAAGTTCGTTTAATCAACTTTTTTAAAAAACAAAACCCCATATTGAGCTAAAAACTAAGCCCTTACCTACTTCCTTGCAGCCCAATCAAATGTGAGGATTTGAATTAAATCACTCTTTTACCTGTTGAAACCTTCAATACTTTGTTTTTACTGCGACATAAATGCCATAAAAGATGCCCCAATTTCTATTTTTTGGGGGACTTTAACATCAAAAGTGCATAAAATCCAAATGAAAGCATTTGATCACCACTCATCTAATCACTGTTCAAGTTTAACCCTCTATTGCGTAACGTTGCCAAATAGCAACGATTACTTTAGCTTAATTTTTCTAAAAAGCGGTTATATAAAATCCATGTTTTACTATTTAGTTGTAAAAATCATGTCTTCTACTTGGAAGGACAAAAAAACACATGACAAGGAAACCCTATTTTCATGCCCTATTGCATGGACTGATGAAAATCTTTTCACCCACTGGGGCACATTTGTTGCAGATCAAAATCTAAATACTGCAGTGCATTCTGGGCCATAATTAGGAAGAGACACATATGCAAGAATCAGCATTGAACTGCCATATGGCAGCACTATGCAATAGTTAATGTAATTTAAACAGAAAAGAGTCCAGTTAGGCCCTTGATTGCGTGTTATTTCTTTCTTACTTGACTTTCTGAAAATCTGTGATTGTGTTTCTCTCTGACTTTGTCTCTGCAGTCCTTCCTGTCCCTGGTCAGCCTGCTGTCCTCCTCAGTGTCTGTGTGGGAGCTGCTGGGCCGACAATCTCTGGCCAACAAGAGTGAATACACACTGAGGGAGACGCCCAGCTCCATACCTGTGAGTGCACAGCACACTACTTTACACTATTTTACACTGTGTAGTTCAGCCTTTATGCAGTACTTCTGTCAGCCATGTGAGGGCATGTTTGCTCTTTTGCTGTTTCCTACAGTGAACAAAACACACACACACACTCACACACACACACACACACTCACACACACTTTACCTCCTGCTTGAACTGCAAAACAGAGTCTGATGCACATTTTCCACCTTGCACATCATAAATATTGACAGTGTTTTCATTTTGCACCATAACTACTGTGTCCTCCTCCCCCCCCCCCACTTCAGGATTTGATTGACAGGCTGATTGCTGTGAATACAGATGCGAAGATCCACTCTCTGTTCCACTATGAGCAGTCTCACACCTTCGGCCTGAGGTGAGTTACTTCATGTTACTTAACGTCAGTGGGGAAGCACGGCCCTATACTCATACACACAAACACGCGTGTTTCTTTGCCTCGTTGCAAGGGCTCTCTGAATCACAATAGCTTCATCTTGCGTGGAGTCATGCTGACTCACCCTGTCTGTGCCTGTCAGTCAGCCAACTCTTGTTAACATCCAGAAGCCAAGTGAAAGGAACAAGATGCTCTATTCATTTAGAAGCAGACAAACTGACAGGCTGACACACGCTCTGCGCTTCACTCCGGGTCCCTAAATAAGCTGGATGTAGGATTTTACCACCAATCAGTCATCGCCGTGTTCATGTAACACCCTCAAACCAACAGAAGTGAACTTGCCTAACGCGTATTTTTCGACATAAATAATATAGGCGTTCTTCATTGGATGTTTGGCTTTGCTGATTGGGCGGGAAAAAACAGACACAACCAAACTAAAAAGAATAAAAAACAACAACTAAGAAATCACTAATTAGAACTAACTACGGTAATCTAAACATCTCAAACACAGGAATCTAAAATCTCTAGATTCAGCAAGGGACCTTTTGTCCTGATGGTGATGGATGATGTTGGGAGCTTTGCATAGTGCTATATTACTGCTACATCACATCCAGGGTCCTGCTGCTCTAATACACACCCTCAGATACACACCCAGAGATACACACTCACCGATACATACCCTCAGATACAATACACACCCTCATACTGTATATACACCCTCAGGACCATTGCGATGTCCAACAGTTGAACCCATAAGATGCTTAAAGCATCCGTTCTAAAACACAATCACACCACGCAGGGAGCCTTGTTTTCATTGGATTTTCTGATCATCTCCTGCCTGAGGGGATATGACAGCGTGGTGTTAGGGAAAGTGCTTTATTGATCCCAGAGGGGGAAAAAATGCATTAGAACGTCGACTACTAACCGCAAGGACGCCGGTCTGATTAATAAACAACTTGTCACAATAACAGATGAAAGACGAGTGCAAACATGGGCCAGGAAATGGAAAATGGAGGTCGCAAGGTGCAAATATGTGACAATTATTTTTTATTATCGATCTACCTGACAATTTCTCGATTAATTGATTATGCAACATCAGAAAAAAGTCAACAAAAACCTGAGGCACAAGGTGGCGTCATATCATATTTTGTCCGATGCACTCCAAACATATTGAGATTATGCTGATGTAAAACTAAATAAAAGCAGCTCACATTTTAAGAACCTTGAATCTTTTGCAATTTTGCTTAGCAAGAAGCCCAGGAGAATTTTTAACAAACATCAAATCCCTCTATGTTTCAAAACCAGTACCACCTTCATGCAAAAACTGGTACAATCAAAGGATAAGGTACCACACAGTCGAAAAAGAACCTAGCTTTGTAAATATGGAAAAAAACACCCCTTAACAGAGGCTGGGATCTGGGAAACCACCTATTTGCTATCTATAATGTTGCCTGTCACTTGTACCCAGGAGAACAAACAACTTAACCTCAGACGACTCTTAACAATTGCGGTTCTGCCGGGGTCACAAGACCCTGAGGACTGTTGTTTAAATGAGATACCAACAATGGTCCAGTGAAACCAGTAATTTCACAGCTACTCTGGTTAAATACCTCACAGAGGTTAAATACCTGGGTCTCACTCCACCGTGTTGTCAATTTTATAAGAGGCTAAATGTCTTCCCAGACAAATTCCCAGTTGCCTATGACTCAATTTGAGTCATAGATATAACAATGAATTGCTATTTTCTATTTCTATTTTTATAATGATGCACTACGTGTAATAAAATCAGTTAAAGCACAAAGCAGGTATTTTAAAATTACTATTACAGTGTCATTGAAGTCGGTTTCTATTTATATAGCCTGGAAAATGACTCTTATTGGAAGGAAAACCTGCCCAAAACACTCCGTTCCTGTACAATTCCATCACTGATAGCAGGAGAATTATAGATTTCCAGGGTAAATGCCCAGATAGCGAGAAAGTGAAAACTGGATTTTAACCTCACCAGGAGGCAGGGTGAGTGTGTTTATTTCTGTGGGGGGGGGTGTTCCACAGCCTGATGGCAGCTGTCAGGTACAGACCTGCTGTTCCCCTCCCCGTTACAGCATCAGAGCGTCTCCTCCTCGCCACAGATCAGTGGGACATGCAGCATTTAGGAAGACAAACCCTCCGAGGAAGAAGCTGCAGCCGTTCATGCCACAGGATAGTTGAGACTTAATCAGTGTGAATGTTTCTGTGCTGTATTTAATTATTTAATGAGTTAGGCTTGTTTGTAGGGGAGAATGATGCCCTCTGCCAAGGAAAGGCCACTGAAAGTTTCCTTTTACCCAGATGAATTGGGCAATAGTACAAAACAGACATAACATGTTTGCATTTAATACTTTGTTGAACTCCATGTCCTTAAAGAATTATTTAAGGATATATATATCAAAAAACACACACACATAATTTGTATCTAATATAGCACTCAGTCTTGACAAATTGAATGAAACAATAAATTATTATACATTTTTTATTATTATTATTTAATGATTATATGCTTGCCCCTTGCCAGCAAAATCAGCTGAATCAATCAAAAGAATAATAAATCGTATCATAACCTGACATGATTCATTAACCTTTTTTTATAGTTGTATTCATGTGAGTTCCTTTATATGTCTTCTTTTCTATCTAACTCAAATAAGTGTACCCTCCATTCCAAATTCACTAGTGTGCCATGTTCATAAATATTTGATGATATGGGGATGGGCCCAATAAAATGCTTAATGTTACTTAATGTACTAAGTTCCTTAGAAACAAAGCTCGAAGTTGTATTCTATGCTTAAAGTAAATGATCTTTGTGAGGAGAACAAACAGAACTGTATAAAAATGAATAAACCTAAATGCATACATGTGTACTACTGATAGCATAAATTAACAAGCCTGAACACATATTAGGCTAAAAAAATATCAAATATTTTGCTTTTAATTGTGTCTAGGAACAAATCAAAAAAACTGAAAAAAACACATAATGCACGTCTAAGACCTTGTTCTATAACAATATATAGGTAGATCTATTGAATTAGGTGTCTTATTACTTTCAAAATTAAATCCTGTGTTATCCAAATACTTAAGAATCAATGATATTTTTTCTACAAAAATAGCATTACATCTTTTACTTCTCCCTCATTCAAAGGTTTAACTGGAAACAATATATTTACTCCTTCGCTGTAAAATTTCTTTGGTGCAAGCGGTGGGACTTTGATGATTTGTTTTCAGAAACCGGAGACATTTTCATACAAATTACTTTTCGTGTTTGTGTGTCTACAACACCGAATAGATTCCCTCCAACTTACAGGCCCGCTGTGACGATAAAGTAGAAAAATGTGAAGGTGGATGGTTTGATCCCTCCGAACCGTCAGGAACGGCTTTGTGTTTCATCACTGTCAGACGCATCATCCATTATGATAAATTGTTATTCCACGTCTCTTTGAATTTTAAGTGATTCAATTTGCTAAAGCCAGAGATTTTTTTTTCTTGGCTTTTTATATTTCCATCTGAGACTTGGTTAGAAAAAAACTGGATCGCCCAACAAACCCTGGCAAACAAATACTACATGAATTAGTATGGGGGTTAAGGACTAAGGGACTCTGCCTGGATAATTAGTTCTCAGGTGTCCAACCATCACGTATGCCACATAATGAATAATAGATACCAGCTCCAGGTGGTTCTTCTGCTGGAATGTGTTATTTCTCCTTAATATCTGTTTCCTCTCATGGAATACAAAGAGGACTTGTATCTTTACCTCCATGTGAGTCCTAGAAATTGAGCTTAACCCATGCTTAGGAATATCTTCTGCTCTAAGAAACCTGCAATTTGACTGTTTATCATAACATTTAGCATAGCATGATAGGGGGTAACCCTTTTTTGTGAACATGAATATCATTATCATTAAAACTTGCAGCCCTGTAGGTGAACTGTAGTGGTGTAGGGGGTAATGCACTTGTCTCATAAACAACATACCTGGGTTTGAATCCTATCTGAAGCATTTCTTTGTGTCTAGGTCACAAAATGTATTTTACAAGAAAAAAAAAAGTAAAAACCCTACATTTATGTATCACACCGCTATCCTGCAGCAGTGCTTTTGTTACAGTGTTACAGCTCTAGATCACAATGGCGATTACATCCCACCATTTTTGTTAACATTCAAACCTCCTTGTCTTGTCTTCCTGCTAGAGGAAAAAAAAGTTTCCTGGTTTAGCTGCTTCTTTATTCCTCAGTAACACAGGTTACTCTGGCTGTAGCCAATGCCAAAACAACAGATTTTGTAAGAAAACCTCATGTGCTATCATCTTTTCTTTTTATATATAAATTACACTGAAAGTCAAAGATGCATTCACAGACCTTTAGGAAATCCAGACACCATCATTTTGTGGATGGATGGATAATTGTGAATATTAAAACAACATGAGAAAACATTTCAGCATTTCAGCATTTACTGATTTACAGAGCAGTGGTTGGGACATGCAGAAATCACGTACATCCAATCTATTTACTTTTCTATAGGAATACAGACTTTCTATGGGCAGTGCACTAGTTAAATACATGATAAAGAATGTAGACAGACTTTTTTGCCTCTGCCAATGTCACTGCTCTGTGCTCACAAACAATATGTGTTTTAAAAAGATTGGTGTTGATATTGTGTGATATTGCCCTCTGCAATACTGGGCATACTCTTACTTAAAATTCATTCTTGAATCTTCCTTGGTGTGTTTGAACTCAAACAATTTATCCAAATATGGCAATGGATTTCTGGAACAGGAGGGCTCAGGCTCACACTCTGTCTCCGTCCATTGTTGAATGTTACACTGAATATTCATGCAGTGTTTCCTGTATGTTTGCCCGATTTGAGTGGGCGTGTCCCACATGGCAGGTTGATTGGTGGGAAGTCGCAAACAACACTGCAATGCGATCAGGAGGCAAATTAACAAAAAGATGTTAATGTAATGCAGTGCTTCTCAATTATTTTCTGTCGCCCCCCGCCCCCCCCCCCACCCCCCCACCATTGGAAGAAAAAAACATCTCACGCCCCCTCCTGTCTATCATTTGTCTATAAGATTGTTATAAGTGGTGTCAGTCTGCTACACTTTGTGTCTACACTTCATACTCATACTCTGTGCTGTATGCTCCCTCTGACATTCTGCCAATGAGAGCGTCACTGCCCCCTATGGCGTGGAGGTGCTCTTTATTCTAGGACTGTAAAAAAAATAAAAATAAAAAAGCATGTTCCCGGAAGTCTAATGTGCCCCCCTTGATGGAGCCCCGCCCCAGTAATTGATATGTAATGTAACGAGTAACAATGTCAATTTCCTAAATGTAAGGGGTAGAAAGTAGAGATAATTACCACAACAGTAAAGTAAAAAAAAAAAAAAAAAAGTACAGTAACAAAGTAAACATACTCCATACTCTATATTTCAGCACGTGATTGCTTGTTAAGTGGTCATTTAAGTCACATTTTTACAGAAATAATCCATATTTACCTTCAAAATATATACAATACGAAGACAATTCAAGAGAACAAAATATAAAATCATTTAGGGATTGTTTTAATACTAATTTATCACTGAAATTATCACAATAAAATTTGTCAGGTATGGTCTCAAGCATATTTCAGTAGTGTAAAAATCTATGAACACACACACACACACACACACACACAAACACACACACACACACACACACACAAACACACACAAACACACACACACACACACACACATATATATTATTAAACATACTGAGGCAATCATCCTACATTTAGGTCCTCTGGAGGTCGTTTTGTAAATTACGGCTCCTTTAATACGAATTGAAGGCTTATGGTAGCTTTCAAGTCAGCCGTGTGGGTGTTTGATTGACAGCTGTGATTGACAGGTGGCTTACCTGCTGCTCTCTGTGGCTCCACACTACACGAAATCACCTTCACCACACAGGGCTAATCACAGCAGAAAATGTCAGGCGCTGGGGCCACGGAACATTCCTGAAGTGCCCCTCCCTTCCCCCCCTTGGAAAAAAAAAAGGAAGCTACAATTTTCCCCTCTCTTGATCTTCACAAACTAATGAGAGCTAAAATCCCCCAGCTCTAAAAGCCTCTTTGTTGTCATGGAAACCTCTCCTCTCCCCCTTGTCTCTACCCTGTCTGAATTGTTTGGATGCTTTGATTCTTCCAGCTCTGCTGCTGATGGCTATAGAACATGTAAAGTGTGTGAGCCACAGGATTCCAGACTTGAACGTCTTTCTCCACTTTAGATTTTTGGGCTTTATCCGATTAAAGGTTTTTTTTTAATGGAGATTTTCCTCGTACGATGTGATGGCCCCAGGATAGGATGTTCTGTTGATGTGAAGCCCGTTGAGGCGTACTGTAATTTGTGACTTTGGGCTATACAAATAAAATTGACTTGAATTGACTAGGCTACATGTTTCTAGACAAAAAGTGAACAGATTTTATAATGAGAAGATTACTACCAATTTGACTTTATGTATTTGATGTGGAAGATCATGTGGGCGTCAGGCCAGGTGAAGTCTTGAAAAGATATTACATAGAGTGTGTGAGCAGCAACTGTGATGAATCCAAGCCGACATCTTTATAGAAGATCAGAGTTATTTTCTCCTCTGCAGAGATCAGACATGCTCAGAAATACTGGATCAGTACAGATCAGGATTCAATCAAAGAAGGGCATATTCCAGTTTATTAGGCCAGTTGGCATCAAACAAGCAGTGTGGACATGGAGAAGACTATCTTTGTTTTGTTCCAAGCTCGGTAGCGATGTAGCTTATTGAAGTGTCATGGTCTTTAATTGCTGGCAGTGTTTAGGCCTAAATGAAGCTTCTCATTGATCTTTGAAGCCTGGGAGCTTTGCACAGTGCTGCCTGGATGTGTGAAGATCATTATAAAGCACTTGTCTTTAGCTGTAGATAATAGTGTAGATGCCCTTTTATCTCTACTTTGTATCTTTGCTTCGTATTGGAATAGACAAGTGGCAAAATCGACAAACACATGCAACAAATGTGTGGCTCATCTGCAGAGATGATTTTTCTTAACCTCTTAAGACACGTGAGTGGTATGGCGGAGTGGTACAAGGGAGTGGCGGGGGGGGGGGGGGGGGGGGGTCATTTAAGGCAATACCTCGCTTCATCCGTTGGTTCAATTCAATGATTTTAAAGTTGTTTTTCCATCGATTGACTCCATGGAGGAGCCAATTGAAGCAGGTCGGGAGATGGAAAAAACCAACTAGGACTGAGTACAAAAGTTTGACCACATTTGGTTTGATGGACAGCAGTAGGATCTAGTGGAAATTTCACATAATAAGACCATCCAAATCAAACCATCCAAAGCCAAGCCTTTCTAATGACATGCGACATGAGGGAACTGTGCTTCTTATAATTTGGGCATATCATTTTTGAATATAAGACTGAAAAGGGAGTGCAGTGGGAGGTTATTTTGGTAAACACTAATATATGAAATGTCACCTGCATACAGTGTGGTCCAGTGGTTTAAATATAATTTTTTCATGACAAATGTTGATCTTAGTTCTTGTTGTTCGCTGGTCCTCAGCTTGTTGTCGCGCAACTTTCAGGTGTCTTTAGACTCATTATCCTGTTCCTGAATCCTTCAAATCAAACTTGCTTCACTGCAGGTGGCCAGATCTTGAGTAGCAAAGTGTCCCCAATGTTCCTTCCAGCATGGACCAGTGCGTGATACACTACTCAATTATTTTCTGTCCCATTTGTCTACTTATAGACATCCTTCTGTTTGCTGACATCCATCTCAAACCTGGACGGCTTTTTCCACAGTCATCCACTGTGAATCGTTGGTATTTCTCAGTCCACTCAGCACATTTGTCCTTGTTTCCCCTCCTGAGAAGTGGCTTATATGCTGCTACGTGTCCTCTGAGGCACTGCAACACAGCCTTCTGTTCACAGCACGTCTCCGGATTCAAGTCTTGTGTTCTTTATTTAGGAACTTCTATATCAGTGATAAAGCTGCTTGTTTCATCTCTCGGGGAAGTAAACTTGATAAATTGATCTTTTGATGGTGAGGTCATTTCTCATTTCTCATCTTGTGCTTTTGTATATAACTGATCCTGTTCCTCTAGCATGGAAATGTTCTATTTTAGTAACTGGTGAACTTTTTTAACCTTAAAGCTTATAGCCAAGAGATCTTGTGGAGTGCCCACACCACACTCATACTTCAGGCAATTTAGGGTCTCCAAATAACCTAAGCATGTTTTGGGCCGTGGGAGGAAGCTGGAGAAGATGTACACTCCATGCAGAAAGATCCCGGCCCAAGTCCTTGAACCTGTGACCTTCTTGCTGTGAGAAACCTTTTGTCAAGCCATGATTTGAAGCTGAAATAGTCTTTTGACTCCTGACACTTTCACTTAATGCTACGTGGTAAGCAATGAGGCGCAGATATAGAGATTTTCTATGTATTGTCAGAGTTTTGGACCCCACTATAAAAAAAGAAGGACGGTTATACAGTAACCAGCAGTAATCTATAATGAAGATAGTCGTTGCAGCCCAACAAACACTTTAGAAGACCTCTGATTGAATTAGGTCTTCATCCCCTTCTCTTGATTAAAGAGGCCCATCAAACAGACAAACTGGAAGCAGGTCTGGTTGTTTGTTTCAAATGGAGAGAGGTCACCAGGCCTGACATTCTCCTGGGCTTTTACTGCGCTGCTGTCACAATGACTGAGCGGAGGTGTCAGTCACACACAACTGCCCATATGTCAGCAGCTGCAGCAGCTGCTTAGAAGGGAGAATGCATTCAATGAGAAATAACTTTTACATGATTAGAAAAAAACATTATGTAAAAAGGCAGACTTTTGTTCAAAAACCATCCTGGCTTTTGATGTCTTACTTTTGAAAACTGAAGAATAAAGTAGCCGTGATAACAAAGAAGGGAATGCACATGCATAAAACTGTCTGAAATTATTCTACCTTATTCTACTAATCAACCATTAGAACCTATGGTAAAGTAGCTCATTTAGAATCAGGTCTGTTGTTTGCAAAAGTCTGCACCCACAGCGGCTTTCTAGGACCAGTGGTGCCTACCCCTACAATAGCTGCCGAATAAAAACAGATTTTTATTAATTTAAGGACTTATTAAACACCTAAAACACCAACAGATAGCAAACGCAGTTTGTGTCTGCTGATGGGATCACAATCCATCCTCTATGTTGCTTGGGTGCATTTATGTACACCTGGACATTAGTGTCCACTCACTGAGAATACATTTTAATGCACAGTGTGAAGGGGGTAATAGTGTTGGGACTCTGGATCTCTCCTATATTACTTAAGCATACTTAAGCAAAAAAAAATATTCACTAATAGAACTAACAATCAGGTTAAAAAAAAGAAACTCTCTGTATTAGACCTCGTAAACACTTACATTTTCTCTAGGCCTATGCTTCAGCCTGGTGTTATAACTAGTAATTTAAAATGAAAAAAATAGAAAACAATGTCTGAAGGGTTCCCACTCAGCAAAGCTTACAGTTGGCTAGAGCAAGCTGGCGGGAGGAATGTATGGACTGAACAGACACCTACTAATCCATTTTCTATAGTCCCAGCATACTTCAGGCAAGAGGCAGGGATACATTCCAAATAGGTCGGCACACACCAGTCACACACACACTCATACCTACAGCCAATTTAGAGTCTCCAATCAACCTAAGCATGTTTCTGGACTGTGGGAGGAACCTGGAAAACCCACAAAGACACAGGGAGGACATACAAACTCCACACAAAAAGCTCAGAGGCAAAACCACTACCCACTGCTCCACCATGGAAACCTTTACTAGAAACCTAGAAACCTTTTCTCCTGAAAAACTTTCATCATGCCATGATTTGAGGCTAAAAAAATCTATTTTGACTTCCGACACTTTACTACTTATTTGTACTTTCATTTTTCCCAATGTCTTAATGCTACTTCGTAAGCAATGAGGCACGGCCGTATTTATGACAGGTGAACCCTGGCTGCATTTGGAGTTACCTGGTTGAGTAAATCAAATCCCTCTGGATGTCATCGGATGCTTCATTGAAAAAACAAAAAGCAGATCTGACCTTTAGCACAAAGGAGTAAAGATCATTGACCTAGAGTCTACACGTTACACTACGCATGTATTTGGACTGTGAAGCAGAAGCATGTTTAGGAAGCCTGAGAACCCAGAGAAAACCCAAATAAAACTCCACATAGAAAGGTCCCAGCCTGGGATGATGTGACATTTTTATTGTGAGACAACAGCATGACCCACTGCCCAACCTTAAACTGCAGACATCAGAATCATCTTCATTGGCCAAGTTTGTGCATACCAAACAGGGAATTTGACACCTGTAGCTCTCAGTATATTGGTAAAAATAAAGAAGTAAAAAAACACAAAAAAGGCAATAGACAAAAATGTGCAAATTCTGTGTTTAAGTACAATACAAGGCAAGTAGTGGAATATTAACTACAATGAAGGTGCAACAGTGTAGGAATAGAGCTGGTTCTACTGTACAGTCCGAGCTACTTTTTACATAACGCCTCGTAATGCCAAGACTTTGAGCGTATTCTGATGTGCTTATGTTTGTTTTGTGTTGCTACAGACTGCTCAGCGTGCTTTGCTGTAATCTGGACTCCTTCCTGCTGCTGGAGAGCCAGTACAACATCTGCTCCATGCTGCTGCAGTGTCAGAGCGAGAACATCTGCCACGACGACACCACCGAGGGGTAAAAAAAAAAAAACAACTGATCGATACATAACAGTTATCAATTACTCTTATTACATCTATCATTTGTATAATTTATAATCTGCAAACAGAAAATACTAGTAACGTACTGTACGTTCAGATAAGAGTACTACTAATAATGATAATAGAATAGATATAGATATAGAATATTAGAATAATATTATTAACACAATCCTATTTTGTCTTTGTTCAACATTCATCATCATCATTCAGTGTGTGATGAGACAGAATAATCTGACTGAAGCACAGCGGTGCACTGAATTGAGCAGCACTACATAGAAGAAAATAATAAAATATATATAGAATAACACTACTTCTCCTTTGATTTATTTTTGAATAATAAATAACACAGAAAGTTCGTATTGATAGTCTGTTTCTACTGTTGAGTCCTATAAAAATGAAATCTTGTCAGTCGAGAATAGCATTTTGTGAAATGTGGCTGAACGTGATTGTTCCTGACAGTGAAATGAGTATTTTGATATTTATCAAAACATCTGTTCTAGACAGTCAAACGTATCTTTTCCAGAATGTTCAGTTTACTCCAAGTTGAAGTAAGTGAAGGAATCTGTTTCAGACATTTCAATGGTTTCCATTCCAAGCTCATTTTAAACCCTCGTATCGTTCAGCGAGAGCTTTTCGCTCCTCTTGTGCATCGTCCTGAAACAGATACATAACCCTTTCGCATTGAATCATCGCTCACGATGAGAAATTGTTTGTTTGTTCTCCTTGTCACAAATGAAATGGAATAAAGTGGAAGTGAAAAGGCCATTTGAGCCTGTCTCTCCGGGTAATGGCTGTGGCTGTGGGAGTCATGGCTGTTGGTTATGAATGGAAATGGCATCTCGTGTCTGAACGCTGCCTCGATTCTGGAGAATGATGACCCGTTAATTTCTCCACCCACCTCCTCTCCATGCCCCCATTATCCTTGCAGACATCACCATCACTTCTTTCTTTCTTTCTTTCCTCCTGCACCATTCTTTCCTTTCCAATGTCATCTCGACTTCACTTTTTTTTTTTAGCATTAGGCTTGTGTATTCTCATTCATTTCCCGTAACGCTCTTTATATCCTTTCTGCTGTGACCTTTTTTTTTTTGCTTTTACCTAGTTGTCTGAGCTCTTAGCGATAAGGCTTTTCGTCAAAAGTGTGCAGATGAAGATTTGAGGCCTTTGGGGAGGAACGCTATACAATAAAATGGTCCCCTCTTATTAGCAATTTCAAATCCAAATTGCCTCAGCTCTAAGATCATCCACCCAGGCTGACACCCTTCAACCCTAAATCTCCTTTATAATTGGAATATTCAGAGATCTTATCTGACATCCTAACATGGAAACCCCTCTTCCTTTCTCTTCTAAATTGCCTTGCAGCGATGATGTACCGCAGCTGCAGGATCTTTAAACCCTCCGCAAAGTCTTTTATTTGACTTGTCTGAGCCACAGTAAACCAGCGAGGGGGGGGAGTTTTAAAGTGTTAGTGAGTTGGCCGCAGTATTAATTTCAGTGACCCTTTCGGTCGAAAATGTTATTTAGACAAAAGATATATAGCGGCAACTGTAACCTTTGTCTCCGGCCTTAGATGTGACCTTTCTCTGGCCGTCCTTTTGACTCCTGGAGGATTAGTTTGACCTTTTTCTCAGCCGATGTGACCGATTTTGATCTGATGTCCGCAGACAGCCAATAGTGTCTGGCTTCGCTGTTTATTCAGTCTCTAGTATCAGCAACACTGTTAAAGTGTTCATTTCAACTCCACAATTATTTTTAATAACTGTTTATTCGTTGATTTTTCTCTAGCTTCTTTGGGTGCTGTCTGTGTGACTGTGAGTTGTTATTCTTGGGGGGAAAATAAACCTACCTGCTTAAACACTAGGGTTTATGAAATTGTGAAAGATGATTGTTTGCTATTTGCAGACATTTTGTAAGACAAAATAAAAAAATTAACTCCATTCCCTTCTTTGTGATTAAGTTTGCTTTGGTCCTTTCCTTTGCAAACTTTTTAGACTTTTCAAAGACGTCCAATGGACAGAGTGGGCCTGCTGTGACCAGCTTTCCTTTATTTCTCTCTCACACTCAGCATGCTGTACAGGATGTTTGGCTTTTAAATGACAAATTATAGCAGTAGCACTAAAGTTCTTTGCAGAGGAACCCCCCTCAAGATAGTTTGGTTTAATAAACTGTAATTCTGTTCTTGCTCAAACGCTTTAAAATATCTGCACAGTGACGATATTTAAAAAAAAAAAGCAACAGGTCACCGCTTCACAGTGGAGTTTGATTGCGTCTTTGCATCACACGCTGCCTTGTTTTTCTTCAGGGTTTAAGGAAGCCGGCATGCAAAAAGTTGCATTGCTGCCACCTGCAGGACTAACAGTTTATTCGCATCTTTTGCAATACTCAGCCAAATATATTTGCGAGCTATGAGTGAGTTACCAATTTGGTGCATCTATAATCTCTATGACAACTAAGCTAATTCCTGTTAATCTCCTGAAGTTTAAACTATGAGAAGCTTGTGAAAACTTTGGAAAAAAAATGTCATGCTCGGACCAATGGGATCAGGATGTGTCAGTCAACAGCATGGCTACACATTAAGTGCAGGTTGTGGCGCGCACACACACACACACACACACACATACACACTCTAACCTTACCACGTTTTCTGTCAACCCTTCCTAGGCAGGTCATCATAGACGCCCTGTCAGTGGAGAGGAATCACGTGCTGGTTCGTGTTAGTTTGGTGGGAGGTCCGTGTGAGAGGAAGCTTCCACCTCGGTTGCTACAAGAGGTCAGCTCTGATTTTACTTCTCACTGTTACCTGGCCACACTGTGGTTCTTTCATACCTTCTGTGAATGGTTACAACTTTAGACACCGAATGGGTAAAGTGCAATAAAATGTCATAAAATGTGTAAACATGTGATAAACAAACTTTGCCTTCAGAAATGCAGTTTGCAGAAATTTCTATTTCCACATTTCTGTCATTAATCTATCATAATATCAATTTCCTGAGTTTCTTTGTTTTTCTTTTAACAGTTTAAACAAATTCACAGTCTTACAGTATTTATTGGACACCAGTAACTCTAAATAGTTCGTCATAGTGTTTTATTGTGCATATTTTTATTTTTCAGAGAAAAATCTGACCACTGTGATTGCCTAAACTGACTAGTGTCTTTTTTTTTTTCATTATTTACATTCATTATTCTCTAATCACAACAAATTCAATTTTAATCAAATTAAATGTAAGGATGCAAACCATTCATCATCTTTCACGGCAAGTTTTTTTTTTTCTGGTAACATATATTCAGCAGGATTATCAGTCAATGTTTGAAGGCTGCAGCTGTATTTACTCAGCCAGTTTTGCAATGGATATCAATGATGTAGATGTTTATGCTGAATTCTAAATAGAAACACCAAGTCACGCTGAGGTCAAGGAAAGTTTACAGGGGAGATTTCTAAATCCATGCAGATTTAGTTAGTTTCATGTTTCACAGGTCTCTGTACTGCAGGAGGAAATTCAGGGTAGACAGCTGCTGAAATAATGCTGGATCTGTGTGAACGATGAAAAATGGATCCACTCCCTGTAAAACACACAGAACAATGCTGTTCCAGAGGGTCTGTCTTAATAGAGGCTGCCAACAAACCGGCTGAACTATTCAGTTTGCCAGTTTAACACTGCAATTCGCAATCATTTTTGGACCCCCTACATATTAGTACCCCCCCCCAATAAGATGTAAACTGTATATATATATATATATATATATATATATATAGCCTTTGATCAATCACTGATTAAAGACCATGATCTTTTCTGCAGAAACTTTGAGTTTTTAATGGCGCCCTTACAGCAAGAAGGTCACAGGTTCAAATCCTTGGGCTGGACCTTTCTGTGTGGAGTTTGTTCTCCCCATGTCTGCATATGTTTTCTTTGGGTTTCTCTGGCTTCCTTCCACAGCGTAAAAACATGCTGAGGTTAATTGGAAATTCTGAATTGCCCGTAGGTATGTGTGTGTGTGTGTGTGTGTGTGTGTGTGTGTCCATGTAATCAGTGTGTGTCCCATGATATTCCGGCAACCTGTCTGGGGTGAATCCCTGCCTCTTACTTGTAATGTGCTGGGATTGGCTCCAGCAGACCCCTTTGACCCTAGTAAGGAAAAAGCAGGTATAGTAAATGATTGACTGAAAATGGGAGCCTATGGGACGGATAATCATCACTGCTTTGACTGTAGGAGAACAAAAAAAAATATACAATCTCTCTCTTACCACTCTCCTCGTGGCCACATACACACATGATTTTTTTCCAACTTTGTAGAGAAACTTATTCTAAATCTCACAATGTCCAAAAATATTTGTGAGATTTACTGAATTTTGAAAACTTGCCAGTGTCTCCAAAATATTTACTGTAGAAACACCAAATCACAATAAAACTTTAGTGAAGTCCTTACCGTGATTATGGTCCATGTTATTTTCTGATAGGAGCTACAGTTTTGTCAGTTGAAGTTTAAATGGGAGACCAGCGCAGAGGGAGAAAAATGCTGTTTTTCCTCCACATTTCTGTGTGTCTCTACATGCAGTGCAGCTGTCGTCATTGGCAACAAACTCAAGTTGCCGTGGTAACCTTGGAGGCTCAGGCCACAGCTCGTTGAGGTTCATAACCAAACACCTGGTGCTGGTTAACATGGTTAAACACTGAACCACCCACACACATATGAGGAATCACACTGACAGAATAATGCAGGTCAGCATAATCACACAAACACATGCACACAGACATCTTAGTGAAAACAGGCATAACATAATGAATTTACATAATACACATCTTACTACTCACAAATGATTTTTTTTTTTTATTTGGGATTTATTTATTTACTTATTTATTTATGAGAAGTCTGAAAAAGTGTATGGAATTTTGAAATGTTAGTATATAGTAAACCTGTTGAAGAGGCATAAGTTGCTGAATAAATACTTGAACAGATAATGTTTGTAGGTGTGCTGTAAATGTAAAAGTATATAATACATCATAAATTTACTAGTATTATTTGTTTGAAATCTCTGTAGAGGCTCATCATAATTCACACACTCTGGCAGTAGCCCCTGGAGCCCTTTTCAAATTTTACCCACAGGAAATTCTCTGGTTTTATAGTAGTTATATCGGCTTGTTTGTCAGGAGACGTGATGACTAAGAAGTACAATACAGTCTGTTACTAGGCTCATCACAGCAGTGTCAGTACTTTGGAAAACAGAAGGGATATTACTTACCTGAATAAGTTATTAAGAAAGCATCTCAAATCGTGCTGCACACAGAAATATTATCCCCAGCAGCTTGATGGAGGATTGAATGTCTCCAGGATGTGTAGCTCTGTGCTTCCTTTTCTAATCTGGTGTGTAAGCACTAGACTGACAAACCAGCGGGGTTCATCGGGAGAGGGGGAGAACAGACAGCTGCTTTCTAAATATTAATATTATTTTCCAGTCACGCGCTGAGCTGCGACTTAAAGATTAGGATATAACAAGAGTAAGGAAGGCGGTTGTAAATGTCTGCGGGGCTGAAGGGAGGAAGAGGAGGAAAACACAGATGGGTACATATATAAACAAAGTCACACTGCCAGAAGCGAAACAATCACTTGATAATTTATACATCTCTGATTCCTTCCTTCACCTGCTCTGTCCCTAATTTCACGTTTTTTTAAAATTATTTAATTAAATTCTGTCATCAGACATCATTGTGGTCAAAGTCTGTTGTTTTTAAAAGCTGTAACAAACATTCTATTGTGATATATAGTTTGAATTGTTCAAAAAATTGCATTAAGATGTGATGAGGTGGTCTAATGTAGAATCTGATTCCTTTATCTGCTCATTTCAGGGAGAAGATCCATACCCCTGGCCCATGTTTTCATGCTACCCTGTCCCCCAGTGCTACACCTTGGAGCCACTGCAGCTTCTCCAGAGCTCACAGGGTTAGAATAACACAGATGAAGCTGCGTGTGTGTTCAGTTGTTTATTATATGAAGACTTCACCTGCAGTGTTTTCACCTCTTGTACAGACCCAGATATCAGTACATTTCTGGCATCATCACCTAAAGACACAAAGAGCGAGGAGAGCTGGATGGAAACGTGCCGGAGGCACTACTGCAGAGTCATGACCACCAAACCCAATGTCCTCACCGGAACAAGTAAGACACTCGACCTTTCTAGTAAAACTTTGATGAAGGGCAGAATGAACAAATATTCACTTTATTGTTGCCAAACATTAATATAATAAAGAACGTGAGATCGGTTGACAATAAGAAGTATACAAATTACAAACACATCTTTAATGTGTGAAACAAGAGATTTTACTGTTTACGGTTCTCACTGTGGAGCTGATGGTCTTATGTTCAGGTTATGTGTTGCCGAGGGCCAGAAGTGAGTTTCAGTAATATGTGTGTCTATGGACTTAATTCCTCATACACAAATAGCTGGAGGGAGATCCACTCCCCACATAGATAAAAAATGGTTCAATCTAAGGTTATAAAAGCATTTTATTCTTACTTTGATTGAACTTTAAAATAATTAAACATACTTTTATGTCATATTTTTGCCATTTTTTCCACTAGAGTCACACTGCTGTTACACACTGGCCCTTTAAATGAGTTAGCGAATTGATACCATCAGTAACACAGTGTCTCTTTATTTTTTTTTAACTCTCCAAATCCTTCAAGATGTCACTTTATCATGAACTTTTTATAACCATGTAAGCATCTTAGTAATACATTTTGTAGAATAAAGAAAAGAACAAGAACAATAATTACATATAAGAAGACAAGTAAGTGTGGATGTGGTTTACAAAACACACACGCACACACACCTCCTCAGTGGGTGAGCAGGTGATTCAATCTAAGGCCTGTGAACCTTTTAAAGAACTCATCAGTGCCATTGACAGACATTCCGAATACATTAACACTTTTTCTTACGTAGGAGTAAATCGCTGCGATTCCCCAGACTGAAATGCGTCAGAATGAACAATCTGCTCATTAATGTATACTGTACTGTACAATGATTGCTTCCTTTCATCGGAACACTGTGAACCTGTAAAAGCGTCCACTCTTTTCAGGCTGCTCACATGGAAGACGTGATCAGGATGTATTGTGTTGTCGAGCTTCCCTCAGCTGTAGACGTGTGGCCTCATTTAACACATCATTAACAAACATTCGGCATTCCACTTTATAACAAACGTCAAATGACTATTAAATGAACCAACTTCCTGTTTATCTCTTTATGTATGAAGGCGCTGTGATGATGACTCTTGTTTTATTTTCAGCTGTGAGACCTTGAACAGGATTAAATATACCACGTCTTCATTACAACATGCATGGTTGGAGATTGTCAGCCTATTGATTACCTGCTTAACAAAGGGGGGAGACACTTAAAGTAAGAACATATAACAAAGAAACTCTAATATACAATCTATTCTATCTATTATACACTATTATATAAGAATAATATAATTAAAAATATCTTATAATAATATCAGTTGTTATTTTAATATGCAATTATTTGGTATTAAACACTGAAGTTACAACTTGCCACTGGTGCCATTTGAGAATTTATCAGTAGCAGCTATTGGTGAATACTGACTAAAGTGGACCTGAAGAGCTGCTGGTGTATTTACCTGTGCAGGTAAATATTACACCTGCTGGCAGGTTTATTTAGCAAAAAAGTGAAAGAGTCAAGCCGTGCAATAAATCCCCCTTTATGAAGGTTGTGGAGTACAATATTAGAGATATTGATTCGCCATCCGTGGTCATTTCTAAGCGGTGGTTTGTGGTGCTTTGAGATTGTATTGCATTATACTGATAGGTGTTTCCCTCACTGACGTTATATTAGAAACATTACTCAGGATTACGCTGTATAATTTCACGGTGGCAAAAAAAACAAAAAACCCAGGGCCACAACATGAGCATTAGTCAACAGCTCTCCAAAACAATTTCAACACAAACAGAACATTTAACCTTCATTAGGATCGACTGCAGGGCTGCTGTTGGCTACTGAGTGTATGTAATGATTAGATTAAGGCTCACTGATGCACAGCCTGTGTATTTGTTCTCAGAGAAATTTAATAAGTACCACTGATCCATAGTAGCTGTGTGTTTCTGTATGATAAGATGTGTATCACTTTAAAAGTCACTACATAGATTAGAATAGTAAATTAGAAATTTGTTAATGTAACATTCTAACAGTCTAAATGATGATACATGGCTGCTTCTCATTGCTCAACACTGTCATGTATTTAATATGTATAGAGTTTTTAGCCGTATTTCTACTATATGCTTTTTAGATCTTGGTTGTTTTTTGAACAAGTTTAACAATTTTAGTCCTCAGATGCCTTTAATTCTGGATGAAAGAAGTCTCCTACTTCAGTGAAAACGTGTAGTCTCACACGTGTGTGTGTGTACTTTGCACTGCATGCAGCAGATGAATAAAAAAAACACTCTGCACAGAGAAGTTCAAACATTCAGCTGTAGGAAAAAAGCGCAGAGAAACATATGTTTGAGTAGGAGAGACTTTAGTTCATTGCTAATGTAACTCAGGCTCTTACGGGTCGTGTACATCGCTATGCTCCCGCCTCACTGTGTTGCCACAGTGGTGTGATATTGTTTGTGCTTTACTAACAGCATCATCACAGTGTTTCTTATTTCCACAAACAAATCGTCACCTTTCCGTACAACGCTCTGTTTTGATGCATCTACATTTGTGTGTGTGTGTGTTTAATCATTATTTTATGAATGTATTGTACATGTATCTGTGTTGTTTATGCTATGGTATTTGTTTTTTGAGGAACTAGATCGGATCCTTTAATCAAATCACTGTGTGTGTTTGTGTGTGGACTAACCCCCCAGATTAGGAATATGTATGAGTGTATGTTCTTCATCATCGACTGTGGGAGATTGTCTCTGCACAGAGATGTGAGGTGACACTAAAAGCGACGCCGTCAGTGTTCCCTCAGGAAACTGAAGCAATGAATTGATATGATCTGATGCACATTTGGTGATCATGTTGCTCTACATTTGCGTTTACTGCTCATCCGTCGTCTTCTCTGTCTAGAGACTCATCCACCATCCTAATACTGCTTCATTTTTATCGGCCTGCATGACTGGATCTGTTGGACGTATATTTCTTATCAACACTAATGACTCAGTGATTCCTGCACTAAACAGACATAATGTACTGTACGGATAATAATTTACTGGGTTGCAAGATAGCGATCATAACAGGATGTTCTCCACAGTCTAAAAATAGGTAAAGCAAAGGAGCTGGCTTATCTTAAATTGGATTTTCTTTCAACTCATTCTTTTTTTCTTTTTCTAGCTATACCAGCATAATTTATAGTGTGTGTGTGTTTTTTTTCCTTAGTGCTGGCTGACCTGCTGGAGAAGGTGGTGAACCATCTATCCAGCTCTGCGACGGAGCGCTTCTTCTCTCCGGCTCAGTACAAAGGTCAGTGTGCAAGAGCATCTATAGCTCGATTTCATGCTGTTGCGTCGTACCTGCGGCGCAGCCAGACGCGCGCCTTCCCCAGGAAATGTAATTGCACGTCACGGCGAGGCAGACCTCAACAGCTGCAATGGGGTGCAGAACCCCCATTGCAGAACCCAATCGGTTCATCAGTTGTGCACAAAAATCTCCTCCGACCTCACTGACTGGGCCCTCAGCCCTTCATGCACTTCGGAACTATCGCTTGAGAAAACACGCTGTTTACACGTCATGGAGCCATATGTCACGCGTGGACCACACCATGTGAATTGGACCACGTTTGTCAGATAAGACTGATTTCCTGTTGTCAGTAGGTGGCGCTATGACTCTGACTCAACCCTTACATGTAGATGTGTTCAGTTCTGGAATCATCAACCAAATAAAATTTGTGTTAGACTGGATAAAGTCTATTATTAAAACAATTTCCTGGGGTAGGTCCAGTTTTTTTTTTTTTTATTTAAAAAAAAATGTTAATCTTATTAGTTGGCACTGTTAGGAAAGTTCACTTTCTACATTACCTAGTTTAAAGTTCAGTTCACAATTTTTTTAAATGATCGAATTCAGTTAATTTATATTTCCAAACTGAGCTAATGGTTCCATAAATGAGCTAATTCATTGTTCTGCTTTTTCCCCCAATATGTTGCTGCAAGCTATTATTTTTCAAAATTATTTTCACAGCCCATAGAGAACCTAAGACAGCTATTATTTTAATCAGTTTTAACATTGGAACTATGTGTTAGATCCATCTTTGTATATTCAATTTATAATCCTTATCCAACCAGGGTTTAGTATTGAGAGGACGGCCCTCAAAATACTACAGTCCATACAATTAGCAGCTGCAACTTTCACCCTATAGTATTTCTTCAAAATATAAGGGGGAGACCTAAACTGCTAAAATTGTCTTTATTCTGAAAATAAAAACAGGACTGTGGTACTTAAGGTGCACTCTGAGTCAGTACTGACTTTTCATCAAATTCTGTTAATGGTCATAGCTGTGGTACTGCCTTCCTCCATGCTCCTGGCTGTTGCTCTATGTTTTAATGACTGCATATTAGGGCTGTTTATAGTGAGTTTTAGCTGAGTTTCTCGCCTTGAAGGATGAAATAAATGAAATCTGGCACACTCTGGAAAGAAATTCTATAATGAGAGAACATTTAGAAAGAGCACAGTTTGCATGTACCACAATTATGTTGAAAGTGTGGATCTCAATCTACATATTTTATGTTAAATTGTATTAATAGGCCAAATTATAATATGAAGAAATAATTGGGAGAGAAAAAAGACAGCTTTAAGATGAACAAGTCCATCCATCCATCCATCCATTTTCTATCCCGCTTATTCCCTTTCGGGGTCGCAGGGGTCTGCTGGAGCCTATCCCAGCGCATTTTATGGCGAGAGGCAGGGGGATACACCCCAGATGGTCGCCAGCCAATCGTGGGGCACACACACCATTCACACACCATTCACACACACACTCACACCTATGGGCAATTTAGATTTGCCAATTAACCTGAGCATGTTTTGTATTGTGGGAGGAAGCCGGAGTACCCGGTGAAAACCCACGCAGACACGGGGAGAACATGCAAACTCCACACAGAAAGGTCCCAGACCCAGGCCCAAGGCGGTCTTGAACCTGCGACCTTCTTGCTGTGAGGCAACAGTGCTACCCACTGCTCCACCGTGTCGCCCGATGAACAAGTCAAACATATTTAATCTTATTTTATCAAAACAAGACTAAATTGAA
This sequence comes from Eupleurogrammus muticus, assembly GCA_036785175.1. Classification (NCBI taxonomy): domain Eukaryota; kingdom Metazoa; phylum Chordata; class Actinopteri; order Scombriformes; family Trichiuridae; genus Eupleurogrammus; species Eupleurogrammus muticus. The sequence goes on from JAYKQN010000001.1 coordinate 32,759,895, forward strand.
CAAAATCAGGAAAAAAATAAAAAAGGAACATTTTCTGCCAATGGAATGAGATCCATCCATCCATTGTCTATCCCGCTTATTCCCTTTCGGGGTCGCAGGGGTCTGCTGGAGCCTATCCCAGCGCGTTAAGGCGAGAGGCAGGGATACACCCCAGATGGTCGCCAGCCAATCGTGGGGCACACACACCATTCACACACCATTCACTCTCACACTCACACCTATGGGCAATTTAGAGTTTACCAATTAACCTGAGCATGTTTTTTGTATTGTGGGAGGAAACCGGAGTACCCGGTGAAAACCCACGCAGACACGGGGAGAACATGCAAACTCCACACAGAAAGGCCCCAGACCCAGGCCCAAGGCGGGTCTTGAACCTGCGACCTTCTTGCTGTGAGGCAACAGTGCTACCCACCGCACCACCGTGTCGCCCTATGGAATGAGATAATTAAATAAAATCATAATCATTGTCACACTAATTGTATCAAAAAGAATAAAAAAAACACTTTTTGCAGTGCAGAAATGAATCAATCCCATTTGATGTCATACTCCCAAGTGAGGGCCATGTGGTCAGGGCAGGGGCCCGAATCCAGAGTCAAAGGATCAAGGGTATTGTAGGTTTTATAAATAAAAATTAACTTGACCCAACTTAACACTGTGAAAGCTTTTTTCCCCTTTTCATCCCTGTCAGGACTCCTGATTCAGCAAACTGCTTTCAGGGTTTTTTTTTTTTTTTCTGGTGTGCAATGAGCTTTTGGCAGCGTAGAGAAAGTGCTGACATTGACTGTGGTCGGGTGTTGAACCTGATCCTGAATCTGGCTGATACCAGAAATGACGGAAGACTGGTGAGCCGGGCTTGATGTATCTGGTCACCGAGGTGAATGAGCTTTGCCCTCAAGACATTAACAACCTCTGGATGTTCTGGCGCTGATTCCACGGCTCACTCCTCCAAGAGAAGTCTCTGTGGACGGGCGGAATCGAGTGGAGAAGTTCCTCCTGCTTGTTTTCAGAGCAGCTTGTTACCCCGGGTTAAAATATGCTGTGTTTTTCATATCAAATGATTTCAGCAGGTTGGCTTGTTTGGTAGCCGACGGGCTAAACAACCCGATCAAACTGAGGATGGCAGCCAGAGAGAAACGCTGCTCATTAGTGAACACGGTAAATGTTTCCTGAAGGTAACAAAGCGCTAAATACATACTCCTCTGCCTTCCGTCTCATAATTGTACACAATACTGTTGGAAATTAACCACGGAAACAGTGAGCTCTTTACCTGAAAACATTTTTTCATTTATTGTAGTGACATTAAAAAATAATTATGTTACGTCTGCTGTGTAGCAACACATCTCCAATTAAAACCATAGCTGCTTTATCGGTTTAAATAACCACATCCTTTTCTGTGTTTGCTCTAGATTAGTTTATCTCTGGAAGAGTTTATAAAAATAGCACCATTTGCTTCTCCTCCGACTCAGTGATTTAGAAACAAACAGAGGCTGTCACGACTGTTATTTGAAGAACAAGTCTGCATCTTAAGACGAATGATGAAAACACAGAGCTGAGCAAGATGAAGCGTGTGTCAAATGGTTGTATGTTATATGTTTTACATGTGTGGAATTTTAAGGACGGCTCCTGTATCTTTTTAAGATTCATCGCTGCATTGAAGCTACCAAAATTTATCAACTTACTAGTTTAACAGAATACTGTTATATAGATAGATATTTAAAGTATGGGTATATATCAAGTTGTAATTAATCTTCATTTGGTAGTTTTTACCAATTTTTGCCAAATATACATATTATACCACATGATAAATAAAATATCACTTTGTCAAAAACAGTGTTGGACTGGCCCATCATGGAGAAGCTTAGAGTTAGTGTTTCAGATTAAACTAAACATAGAGTAGTCATTTTACTTTAATCATTGTTATACAATAAATCTAATCTCTCCACTACTAAAATTACATTTTCGCTGCATCAGCTGTAAAACTCCTTCCTCTGTTATGGAAGAAATTACATAATTTTTAATTGGTGGTTCAGAGTAATCTGATGAGAGCCTGACTGTCCTCATTGACATCTGCTGAACAAGTGATTAGCTTCCATTTTATATTGTATTCAAGGGATTTTATTGAGTTTGATTTTTTTTATATTCCCCTTTTGATTAAAAAGATTGTATATCTCCACCAGCCAGCCTTTTTACATACATACAAACACAATGCTTAATTGTTCTAATTTGAATCACTCCAGTGGTGACAAATTAGTTTTGATGCTTTGAGCAATAATTCAGCCAAGGTAATTGAACATACATGCACAAGGTGATTTAGCCACTAGTTATTAGCTAACTAACAATTACTAGTTAGTTATTACTTTATTGTACATTGTGAATGCTAGTTGCAGATGCATCTACTGAAACAGACCTGGCAGAAATGGAACATAATATTCATATGAGTATATTGAATTTAATTATTATAGAATTAAATCACACTGTGTTATTTAACAAGTGAACATGTCTTGTATCTAGTACAATAAACCTGATATTGAGTAGCATTATCCTGAATTACCTTAAGCATTTGGCAGGTCATTTTGCTAATTTGAAGTTGCCTTTCTGGAATTTGGTTCTGGTTTTAAGCAAATAAGATGAACATTTTCTTAAAAGAGGATTTAAAGGAAAATTACTAATAACAATACTTGGAATAAGCAAAATGATCAATAATAATAATAATAATAGTAATAATAATAATGATGATTCTACTCAATATTGGACTAGATGTACTTAAAACAAGATATTTTCACTGCAACACCATGTTTTACAGTAGCACAGAACAAAACCAATGAGTGCACATATGGACTTACACGATTTTCATTGGCATCATAGTTTCGTTAATTTGTTGCAAGCTACAACCCACTACTAGATGGTGCCTAAAACTACACTAGTTGGAGTGTCAGGCGATATATGAAGGTGATTTATATAGGACGTTTCAACAAAAAAGTAAATTCAAAGTGCTCTGCGCTATAAAGGACCGGAGACAAAAAGAATAAAACAGAATCAACATGGAATAACACTTAATAAACAGTCTCCAGTGTAATCTATTAAAAGGCAAGACAGAGAAGACACAGAAGTGCCAAGCAACCAAGCTCTTAATCCAACCACAGCAATAAGTATTCACATGCATAATGACATTTATGAGTGTTGAATTGCAAAGGTATACCACCAACAACTGGCCAAAGATTTATATTACAGCAAATTGTATGTTTCATTCCCCAATGATGAAATATTTCAGAAATGTTATACAGTTTGATATGTATTCTAAGATTGTTTTTAGACAAATGTCTCCAAGCTACTGAATAAGAGCAGTCAAGAGAAAAAGCTGAAAAATTCGACAAGATCTATTAGTAATGAATTAGTCACTGTGGCAAGAAAACCACTGATAAAAGGCAGAGTCTGTCAGCCTAAATAATGAATAATAGTCATTAAAAAGGGTTTGTGGATTCAGTGTGCTTTTATTTGTTATGTATTTTTCAACAAGGAGGCAGACTTGTCAGCTGTTTTCATTGAAGACTCAACCATTTCTCTGCACTGTATGGAGGTCTTTTATCCGTGCTGCTGTCTCTGGATCAGCCTCTGGGGAGATACTGATGAAGAATCTTAATTCTCACTGTTTGTTTTGATCATTTATTTATTCAAGTCCACTCCCTTCAAAGTTGTTGACTTTTCTTTTTCGTTCACGTTAATTTTTAGAAATGAGTTGCCCTCGTTTACATAATGTACAACATAATAATAATTTGTAGAATTGTTATTAGTGGGGATAGTTTTTACACATTTACCCTTAAATTTGGTGCTAAAGTTTTCTGATCTATGGAGATCTATGAGGGCAGAGGTTGGTGGAGGTCTATTAAGACAGTGGTTGCTTTGGGTTTATAGAGACAGTGGTTGGTGGAGGTCTATGAAGACAGACAATTGATGGAGGTTTATAAAGACAGTGGTCGATGCATTTTTGTGGAGATGGATGTTGGTGGAGGTATATAAACAGTGGTTGGTGGACGTCTATGGAGACATTGGTTGGTGGAGGTCTATGGAGACAGACGTTGGTGAGGGTCTATAGAGACAGAGGTTGGTCAAGATCTAGGGAGACAGTGGTTGGTGGAGGTCTATGGAGACAGAGGTTGGTGGAGGTCTATAGAGACAGTGGTTGGTGGACGTCTATGGAGACATTGGTTGGTGGAGGTCTATGGAGACAGATGTTGTTGGAGGTCTATAGAGACAGTGGTTTGTCAAGATCTATGGAGACAGTAGTTGGTGAGGGTCTATAGAGACAGAGGTTGGTCAAGATCTATGGAGACAGTGATTGGTCGAGGTCTATGGAGACAGAGGTTGGTGGAGGTCTAATAAGACAGTGGTTGATGAGTTTCTCTAAAGACAAATGTTGGTGGAGGTCAATGAAGACAGACAATTGGTGGAGGTCTATAAGACAGTTGTTGGTAAATTTCTCTGGGGACAGATGTTGGTGGAGGTCTAAAGAGACAGTGGTTGGTTTGGGTTTATAGAAACAGTGGTTGGTGAAGGTCTATAAAGACAGACGTTGGTGGAGGTCTATAGAGAAAGAGGTTGGTGGAGCTTTATGGAGACAGAGACGTGTTTAATGCCTCCCAGCCGACAGAGCGGTGAACACTTTGTTACTGCTCTGGGTGGAGTTGTGGATGATGTTTTTCCTTCAGGCGGCCTTTCCTAATTCTTAACCAGAAACCGAGATAAGTTCATAAGGATGTGAGTTTAAAACTTTAGTCTGCAGCACTTTGTGTTTGCTGCTGGTGAGCACACAGCTGTTAGCAGAGCTCTGAAGTGCTTACTGTCCTCCCTGCAGGTCTGATCATCCTCATCATCATCCACAAACTCAATGATGGTTTGTGACTGATGAGCAGAGAACATTGTCGCTGGTGAAGAGGGAATAAATCCTAGGAGCATTCATCTCCGTTAGACATTAGTTGCCATCAGCAAGATGGGTCTAAGGAGAGAGAGTTTGGTGGAGGTCTATGGAGAGAGTAGCAATTTAAAATGCAGCCACAAGTGTTAATTATTAATAGAACTGTAAAAAGGGCTATTAAACATTATATAGCTGTGGTGTACAATCATTATAACTATCAACCAGTCAGATTTCGGGAGTTTAATTTACTATATTGTTAATCCATGATACCCTCAAAAGTGTCTTGCACCCTAGAATCCAACATTGTACCAAGGACCAGTTATGAAACTGCTGGAATAGGCGATAGTATGTCTCTTATACTACTATCTCATAGCTTTAAAGTGATGCTCCTGTGTCCTATTTGATATTCTCTCTCTCTCCCCCGCGCACACACACGCTCTCACCATTCCGTCTTCTAATATTCATCCCATCAAAAAGCCTCTGAGGAGAGCCGGCAGCTGTCAGAGATCTTGTTGAATCCTGCAGTATACCGGTCCTGTGTATGTGGCAGGATGGTGGTGTGTTTGATTAACGTCAGCCAGAGTCTCAGCCACTCTGCCCTACTTGAGTGCTCCCATTGTGTGGGGAGAGCGGACTCATTTGCCGAGAATTAACCTCTGTCAGTTCACTGTTCTGAGTCGTATCTCCTCACCCTTCATGGCCCTGACTCCTGGAAGCAGCTGTCCAGCAATCTCATTTATTTCAGCCGCACGGCGAAACCAGTCAGCTGGAAACACAAGAAAGAAGAGAGCGGCTTCAACGCCTTTGCTACATCTCAATGGCCCAGATGGAGATCTGCGTTTCCTCAAATGAATCCTCATCTAAATACATTTTCTCACCGCCCTTCAGCTTTGGTTCAACCCATTTCTCTTCAATATTTCAGCAGCCGAGGAGCAGAAATACCTTAAAACACAAGTCAGTTCTTTTTAACTTTATTGTCTTTGCAATATGCAATGTGTTAAAATGTAGAAACAATCCAAACATATTAAAGCATGTTTTCTGCTTTTCTCTCTCAAACTACTTTGTATGACATGTTTATGGCCTTTTGAGATAGCTACATACAGAGATGAAGAGAAAAGCTGGCTGTCATAGAGAACAGGGAAATGCAATAATCCGTAAATATCAGGCTAACAGAGCATACTGTCAGTCTCTCCTGGTTGGCATTCATAGCGTTACACTTGGTTGTTTACACAAATAGTGACAGAAATAGTTGTGTAATGAGCTGGGATGGAAATGGAGCAGCCACTTTAAACGATAATAGGAGAGGTCTTCAGGAGGCAAGAACGTCTGCAACCATTTATTGAAGCCTGATCGAGGAGAATCAATGATAACACCACATGTGTGAACAAAGAGCACCGTCAGTCAATTCTGCGAGTTCACTTCCTGTTACTGGGTATTTAACCCCAGAAAACACCAGTGTACTGCATGTGTAAATAAGACCGTTCATACATAGCTGCTCTTGTGTGCGAATTCTATTAGATATTAGAATCCAAACAACAAACTGTCTAAGCATATCCTTCAGTGAATCTTAGCCTGAACACAGAGTTCCAGAACTAATCCGTGTGTGCACTTGACTAACTGGGAGAAAAATTCTCACTGTCTAGTGAATCCACATCTTAAAAAAAAACACAAAGAAATGGACAGCTCTGAGATAAACAGCCCCTGAGCTCCATATGATGCTACAGATGAATAAAACTGACAGTTTTCCCATAACCTCTGAACCTGACTTGACAATTTGAAAAAAATAGAGCTCGAGAAAGAAGAAGTTCTGGAAAGTTACAGAAAATTGCTGGATATCTTCACAACTTGCACCGAAAAAACCATCTGGATGGATGAACATTTCTTCAGGGAAAATGGGAAAAAAATACAGATTTTGGATTCTGGTGTGAATGGACCCTTTTAACAGGCAGAATTATTTAAATACTGCCGTTGGCTGAGTTTACTTAAACATTCAGACTTATTAAAAAGCTTCTGAGCCACGATGTTCAGACTCTTGGACGTGTTTAATGCCTCCAAGCAGACAGAGCGGGGAACACTTTGTTACTGCGTCGGGTAGAGTTGTGGGTGATGTTTTGCCTTCGGGCGGCCTTTCATGTATGGAGAGACGCTAACCTGGACATGGTTAATGTGATGTGCAGTTTTGAGAACCGCTGCAGGTCTCTTCCAGTCAGCAGCAGGACAGTGATGGTACCACACACGCATGCAGTTTGTTTAAAAAAAAAAGCTGCCGTCTTATGAGTTGACCGACGCTCGCAAGTTCAAGAAGATGCGAGTTTGAAAATACAGTTTGCAGTGTTTGCCGCTGTTGAGCACACAGCTCTGAAGTGCTTACTGTCCTCCCTGCAGGTCTGATCATCCGGATCATCATCCACAAATTCAGTTATGGTGTGTGACTGATGAGCAGGAACACTGTCGCTGTGCAAATCGAGAGAGCATTCATCTCCATTAGACATTAGTCGCTGTTAATATGTGAGCACAGCAGTTGCCTCTTATCAACAAAAATATACAAGATGTGACAGTCTGTGATTAATCCACGATGCTTCTCTCCTTTGTCTGGTAACAATGTAGAATTTTCACATGTAGATTATTACTACTGTGTTACCTTTTCTCTTGGTGCATGCATGGTTTTGCAAGACTAGTCTGTAAATTCTGATTGGATGTTGTCTCGTCACTGACGCTGTCTAATTGTTGAAATCTTCCCATCATGCCACCCGGACCGTTTGGAGCAAGGGGGACGCATTAGCACAAATGAAACAATCTTCTGTTTCCCCCCCCCAAAGCCAGGAAACATGGCGCACAACAAAAAGATCAGTCTTCTCATATCGTTATTGCCTCATCCCTCGTTGTCTCCGCGCAATTACCGCCGCGATTCCGAAAACTAATACAGTTTTATGATTTTTTTATTTTTTTTCCTCACTCGATGTTGCTAAGTGAGAGCCCATGAGAGCAGCTGGTTGAGACTGATCGCCAGCGGTCGCTCCTGCTGCATCTCGCTGTGAGTGAGCAGACAGACGGCTTGTTTGTTTTTTGTTTTCTCAGAAACTCTGCAACACACAAGAGTTTTAATAATTCCACAGCTCCGAATTGTCGAGATGCTGCTGTGAAAATCCCTGGCGTGACTATTAGTGAAACGGCAGCCCCTTTGCCCTACCCCACTGTTTCCTCTTTACATCCACCATGTTTTCCCTCTATCCTCTGAAACATCGCTACAAGAAGCAGGATTTCAAAAATGTATCAACCCTTCAACACATTGATCCAGTCCGGTTGGTGGCCATTGGTGGTACCATTGAAATGACATCAAACTTAAAAGATTATCCAATATTTATCATATTTTATGCTTTTAAATCTTAAATAACAAGGACTTTACTCCACTTTTTGCTGGTGTCCACCATCTATCTGCATCATCCTGTTTCCACTAGGTGAAAGGAAGTACCAAGTTGTTATTGAGAAGATTCTGGAGAATATGTGTCATTGTTCCAATAATCATCAGAAATACACTTCTGATATTTTTAATGTGGTAAATGACTATTCTAGCTGCAAATGTCTGGCTTTTAATGCACACATATGTGTATAGAGGCCCATTTCCAGCAAGCATCACTCCAGTGTTCTAATGGTACATTGTGTTTGATAATTGCATTAGAAGCTAATGGGCGATTAGAAAACCCTTGTGCGAATACATATTAGCACAGCTGAAAAGAGTTGGATGCAAGCATTCATTGACGTAAGCAAAGTTTGACGGAGAAAATTATTAGAAAAATTGACATTATTTCTGTCTATCTCTATGTCTTGACTCATGTGATAAATAAAAGTGTGATCTTTAATGCTATACATATAATGATGATTACATATAATGGGCTTGGGTCTCCTATATAATTACATTGAAGCTTGACAACATCACCATTAAGTGAACAAACAACTGCAGGACTGCGGCATCATGTCTGAGTCGCAGGTCCTGATGTGATGCTCTGTTTTTTTTTCCCCATTCTCCCCAGAGGTTCTGCTGCTGTTAGTGATGTCTAGGGGGGGGTGTTTTTTCCTCACTTGATTATAACAAACCCTCCTCTCTAATCGTCCTGTTTTACAGCAGAAGACGCGAGCGCGAGGAGCGCCGCGTTATCTTCCGTGGAGCAGCTGGGGATCAACACCTGTCTGCGGTACGTGAAGTGTTTTTCTAGCTCAGCAACGTGTGTTAATCAGTCCTTCTTACGGCAGCAACCTGGGAAACAGAACCTGCTGAGTACAAACTCTTTATTCCCAACCGAGCTGCAGGAACTGCAGACCCCTGAGAGAGGAAAAAAAAAAAAAAAAACGCCTCTGTTGAGTTATCTGATATTTCTCTTCTCACCTCACAATACGTGATGTGATGTTTCTGACATCTTTTCAGAGCAGGAACTCTTTGACACTGAATTTTTTTTTTCTTTAACTGTAAGACATAAACAGTAAACTGTAAGAGATAAAGATATATATATATATATATATATATATATATATATATATATATATATATATGTGTGTGTGTGTAAACTTCCATTTGCAGGGATACTGCATTATATAAATAAGAATAAAAAGCCTTAATTGTTGAATACATACATACCTACACATTCATACAACAGTATGTATGTATGTAAATACACATGTCTATACACATATGTATATATAATAAGAATTCAGAATGAAGCTGTTTTTTTCTTTATATCTAATATTTAATTGCTTATTAATCAAATAGAATAATGCTTAATTATGACTTATTAGCAAATAATTGATGATGAAGCCATGAATTACGAGTGTGTAATAAGACGTCATGTCACGTTTCATATCACGTCATGTGTACGGTAACAGAATGACCTCTAGGTTTTAATTCATTCCCTCAGAATTGCAAGTACATGTATTTCTGAAGCCGCAGGTGTGTTGTCTTCTTGATGTCGAAAAACAGTTTCTCCCTCACACGAGAGAATAAAATCGAGTGTGACAACATCCATCAGCTGCCGGATCCTCTGAAGGGTGCCGCAGCCCACAGAGACGTGTCCTTCAGCTTTTCTTTTTTTTTTTACACGGCAAACCTTATTTCTCGACATTGTTTTTCACAATTGAGGCCGCCGCGATTGTATAGATGCCAAGGGCAGGAGTAAACATGTAGATTGTTCAGAGGGATCTTATTATCACCATCTGTTCCTGCGTCCCCGACATCTGTGTCGGTCTTATGTTGCCTCCGTGCAGAATACTTGTTCTTTATTTCCCCCCGAACACCCACTGACTGCGTTAGTGTCCTCACGCTGCTCCTCCTTAATCACACTTGCTGCTGCATTACATAGACCTGTGGTTCCAACCTGTGCGTCCCGTCGGCCTTTAACATAATTCAGTCGACCTGGGAATCCTCGTTAGATGGTGACTCCCTTTTCAAATTACTGTACTGTCTCCATTCATGGTTTCGAACCAACAGTCCATATTTCACCACACCACTACACACATTTTTGCTTAAAAGACAACAAGAGTGATTATACAGTTGTTTTAGCCAGTTACTGACCAATCTATGTATTACCTAACCTTCAAGCTCGAGAAAAGCAATTTAGTTTTATTTGATTAGCTTTTAGAGGCTTGAGGAGGTAAAACACAGAAATCCACAAGAATGAAAAAATAAAACTCGAAAGAGAACAGAAGAAAGCTTGAAAATCGGAACAATTCAGGGTTGAGAATAATCAAAAAGGAAATTCCATATTGATGAAAAGCTTTAATAAAAAAAGGCTTTTCCAATAAAAAAACTTGAAGTTTCTTTTTTGATTCTTCTAGGTATTAGATTTGTTACAGATGGAAACCCTAGCTGTACATCATTATTTCTGGTTTCTTCTATCTATCCACAGGTACGGCCGCTACCTCGGGCTGCTGGGAGAAGAAGCTGTGCAGGACCTGACGCTGCTCATGAAGCACATTAAGATCTTCCTGTCCTCGCAACGAGTTCAAACGTCCTCGGCGCTCGGTATCCTTTTTCTGGAGTCCGCGCTCGCAGCCGCTGGAAACACCGCGGCTGTTAAAGGATTCAAACACTCTGCACATTTTTATGAGGCGCACTATCGTCTTTACACATAGGTCTGATTTAAGCAGACGTAAAAAACCTTCTTGGGCGTTTAATTTACCTAGAACACAAAGGGCAAATTAGTCTCTAAGTTGAAATGGAGATAGTTAAAATACAGGTGGTTTGATTACATCAATATGTTTAACCTGAGCTTTATGAGTGTCATTCATTTTACTGGGAGATGCTCGATCAAACACTTTCCCCCCTCCCACAGGACTCTGCTCTATATTTCCTCATCATTTATAATGATGTCTTGACAGGACATTTGAAATATGGATGAGGCTTGTCTGTCAATCAGCTGCGACCGGCGAGTGTGTTTGTCACGCAGCGCTGTTTGGAAACGCTCCTCTCGTTTACTGCAGGTCCTCCCACCGGCTTCTTCTTCCCAAGCTTTTCTTGTGATCCCGACCGGTTGTGTCATCTATCGCGGCGCTCGTTCGGGTTGCTTAGTAACGCGGCGTCTGAGCGGCCTCTGACACGGTCTGTACAATGCAGAGCCGCGCCGGATGAACTTGTCATAGATGGCTCATGCTGGCTGAAATTCTTTCATCACACTGGACTCTTCAGATCTGTAAATCACTAATAACCTCTACAGAGCTAAAGGTCATTCGTTCTAGAGGACCTGGTTGTGTGAACAGAGAGTCAGCTGTGAGATAACATCGGGAGAATGTCTGGTTAATACCATATAGGTAACATGTGGTTGATGTTTGGTTAATACATGATTAACATCTGGTTAATGTTTGGTTGACATCTAGTTAATGTGTGGTTAATGTATGATTAACATTGTAACATTTGCTTATTATCTGGTAAACATCTGCTTAATGAATTAACATCTGATTCAGTCTGATTAACAATTTGTTAACATTTTGTTAAAATTCGTTTAATGTCTGGTTAACATTTGGGTAATTTCTGGTTAAAGCCTGGTTAACATTTCAATGTCCAGTTAATGTTTGGTGTGTATGATTAACATCTGCTCTTAATAACGTGTCATCATTTAATTAACATCCAGTTAACGTCTGGTTAACATTGGGATAATGTCTGGTGAATGTCTAGTTAATTTTTGGTGAACATCTGGTTAATATATGATTAACATGTGGTTAAGTCTGGTTAACAGTTGGTTAACGTCTGGTTAATGTCTGGTTAATGTCTGGTTAATGTCTGGTTAATGTATTGTTTAACATTTGGTTAACGTCTGGTTAATGTCTGGTTAATGTGGGATTTATATCTTGTTAACGTCTGGTTAATGTATTGTTTAACATTTGGTTAACGTCTGGTTAATGTCTGGTTAATGTGGGATTTATATCTTAACGTCTGGTTAATTTATTGTTTAACATTTGGTTAACGTCTGGTTAATGTCTGGTTAATGTGGGATTTATATCTTAACGTCTGGTTAATTTATTGTTTAACATTTGGTTAACGTCTGGTTAATGTCTGGTTAATGTCTGGTTAATGTCTGGTTAATGTAGGATTTATATCTTGTTAACGCCTGGTTAATGTATTGTTTAACATTTGGTTAACGTCTGGTTAATGTCTGGTTAATGTGGGATTTATATCTTGTTAACGTCTGGTTAATGTATTGTTTAACATTTGGTTAACGTCTGGTTAATGTCTGGTTAATGTGGGATTTATATCTTAACGTCTGGTTAATTTATTGTTTAACATTTGGTTAACGTCTGGTTAATGTCTGGTTAATGTGGGATTTATATCTTAACGTCTGGTTAATTTATTGTTTAACATTTGGTTAACGTCTGGTTAATGTCTGGTTAATGTCTGGTTAATGTAGGATTTATATCTTGTTAACGTCTGGTTAATGTATTGTTTAACATTTGGTTAACGTCTGGTTAATGTCTGGTTAATGTGGGATTTATATCTTAACGTCTGGTTAATTTATTGTTTAACATTTGGTTAATGTCTGGTTAATGTCTGGTTAATGTCTGGTTAATGTGGGATTTATTTCTTGTTAACGTCTGGTTAATGATTTGTTTAACATTTGGTTAACATCTGGTTAATGTCTGGTTAATGTCTGGTTAATGTGGGATTTATATCTTAACGTCTGGTTAATTTATTGTTTAACATTTGGTTAATGTCTGGTTAATGTCTGGTTAATGTCTGGTTAATGTGGGATTTATATCTTGTTAACGTCTGGTTAATGTATTGTTTAACATTTGGTTAACGTCTGGTTAATGTCTGGTTAATGTGGGATTTATATCTTAACGTCTGGTTAATTTATTGTTTAACATTTGGTTAATGTCTGGTTAATGTCTGGTTAATGTCTGGTTAATGTGGGATTTATTTCTTGTTAACGTCTGGTTAATGATTTGTTTAACATTTGGTTAACATCTGGTTAATGTCTGGTTAATGTCTGGTTAATGTGGGATTTATATCTTAACGTCTGGTTAATTTATTGTTTAACATTTTGTTAATGTCTGGTTAATGTCTGGTTAATGTAGGATTTATATCTTGTTAACGTCTGGTTAATGTATTGTTTAACATTTGGTTAATGTCTGGTTAATGTCTGGTTAATGTGGGATTTATATCTTGTTAACGTCTGGTTAATGTATTGTTTAACATTTGGTTAACGTCTGGTTAACGTTGAGGATCTTTGTTAATCCTTTAAAACTAAGACAATTAATTTGATTCTTGAAGTATAGATACTGTTTGTCAAGCTAAGTGTGTCGTTTGAATTAATTCACCACTGGTGCCAGAGAATCTGTTAGGTTGATTTAGTCCGATTTCTTTTAAAGTCCCACTGATGTACAGCTCTGTGGATCATTAATTAGTATTACATGGAGCGACGGTTACACAGTTTATATATTTTTATGTCTTTTAATCAGGGCAATCACCATTTAGTTATTATAGCAGCGGCAGGCTGAGTCCACATGAATCAGCCCATCACTGACAGCTTCTTTAATGGGGTCCTGCAGTCACGCAGCAGGACGGGTACCCGGGTCACGACTGGCTGACCTCCACCGTCTTCCTCCTGATGGCCGGCGACGTGCAGCGGTCTCTGCGTTTGCTGCTCGGCCTCTCCTCTCTGCTCACCTCCGCTTTCCTCTGGCCCGCCAGGATACACGCCTCCGTGAGTACGCAAAACTCACACTAGTAACAACACGCAAACTGATAGAATCCTTTCGCTGTAGGAGGAGCAAAAGAAACAGGTTTGATTCAACTTATCTGTCATTCAAATGAAAAGAGGAAAATGCATCAGCATCACAGCAGCCTAGATTATAGACTATGAAGCACATTTTTTTGCAGCTGTTGCAGTTAAATTAAAAATAATTCCGTCTGTAGCAGCTAATACCATAATTTTACCTGATAACATAATAAAATTTGCCCTCTCTAAAATGTAATAGGCCAATAACGTAATAATGGGCCAATAATAAAATAGTAGGACAATAATGATAATAATTGTAATGTAATAAGTTATTACATTATTGGCAAAAAGGTCAAGACTTTTATTATGTTATTGTCCTACTATTTTGTTTGGACAATTATTACGTTATTGGCCTATTACATTTTAGTCATTATGTTTTCAGGTAAAATTATGTTATTGGCTGCTCCACACAGAACTATTTTTAATTTTTCAACTCTGTTATCACATGTGCAAAAAGTTTTTTTTTTCTACCAGGCCAATAACGTGATAAGCTATTACATTATTTCATTCAGGTTGTTGGCCTATTACATTTTAAAGAAAGTCAATCAGAAATCTTCCATTCAAATACTAGCGAATACTAACATGATGGTTAGTGACTTAACTGCTGTAATTATAGTATACGCATGAAAACCTCTTAAAAATGACTTGTGTAGGATTTTCTCTGAGTTAAGACCACTATGAATTAATACAACACAAGATTAGTTTAGTTTCATTTTCCAGGGATTGTTTTCTGGTCAGGTGTCTGTTTGAGGTTGACGTACAGTGAAGAAAACAAGTATTTGAACACCCTGCTATTCGCTATATGATATTCAGTCACAAGGTCTTTCTCTGGTTAAATGTTGGTAAAAACCCACAGGCAGAGGTAAATCCAGCGGCATCGATTTTATGAAAACTGCATCTGAAATCCTCCAACGCTCCTGTCAATACCCGCGGACGGCTCTGCTCAGCCAGACGTGTCACAGTTCAATAGCGAACAGTAAATAATCACCGCAGCATAACGTGCTGTCATCATAACAATAAATTAACCACAGTAGATATCTACTTGTCAGGCTGAAAAAAACCCACACACTTCAATGAATTTCCTCTTTTATCCCCTGTGATCAGTGAAGGACATGACCCCTGCTCCCTTTACTGTTCTCATGTTGCAGGGCTTCACTTTTTTTAATTTTTTATTTCAGATATTTTATATGATCTACGAGGGCAGCAGCATGAATCACTATGAGGGGGAGAAAATGTTGCCCTCACCACAGATAAAAATATCTCAGTGGAGGCAGAGATATATAGATATGTCATTTCAAAGGGCAAGATTTAGGTGTTAATGCGGTGTCGGGTCATGAAGAGTTCAGTACATTATCAAAACTACTAGGACCTTTTAGGTTTTTCTAAAGAGCACGTGTTTTCTGTAATGGCAGGAACATTCTTCTCTGACAGTGAGTGATGTTTCATTAACACACACACACACACACACTGACAGGTGTGTTTTTTGGGGTCGCTGACCTTTCACACTCATCTGCAGAGATGTTCATATGAATGAGATAAATGAACAATAAGCACGTGTTTGCAGTGTGTGTTTCTGTCAGTGTTTAATCCCTCATTTCTGATGCACAGCACGTCAGCAATCGCAGCGGGGGAAATACGTTAACATAATGATGATAATGGTTCCGAGAGTTATTTCTCTTTCAATTAATGACTTTCAGCTCCGCCCTGTAAATCGCTATAAATTGCAAAAGGGGATCCATTGATGCGGCGTGATTAAACGTTGCTGTCATTTATATCAATCAAGTTGTCTGGTCGGAGCCACTTGCGGCTCAATTAGACTCTGGATGTTTGTTACGTGCCGTTGAGCTCAAACCGCTCGATTTTGTCAATATCTGAGAAAACGGAGAGGAAGCAGGATAATGGAGAGGCAGCAGGGACGCGGGGATGTTGGGTTAAGCATTAACACGCGTACACAAAAAGCACCGGCATCGGTGCAGGAGCGAGTGATTCACACGTCTCACAGACGTCCTGTAGATATCTGCCAAACAAATGTCTCGATGAGCGTTTGGAGATGAAGGCGAGTGAAAGGCTTGTTTTTTTTTGTTTTTTTGTTTTTTTCTGTCGCTGCAGGTTCACGTTTCCGTGGAGGCGGCTGAGTCAGGGATCCCTCCTGTCTACTGGTGTACGGCTCACTACGTGGAGATGCTGCTGAAGGCCGAGGTTCCTCTGGTGCACTCTGCCTTCAGGATGTCTGGGTTCACACCATCGCAGGTACAATTTTTTACGGGGACAGAGGGGTCACTTTGCCCGTTTCAGCCCTACCTGCCAAACTTTAGTTTCTAACCAAAATAAAATATCTAAATATTATTCACACATTTCTTTTTCCAAAGGAGAAATTCTAAAGGAGAACAAAGGAGAACAGTGGTCGAGACTTTAAAATAGTTTCAAAACTGAGATAAATAGTTTTTTTGTTTATGGCCATATTTGTACAAGCAACAACTATAGATGCCACTCATTAAAATGCTAATTTCTTCAAAGCAGAGGACAAAATAGAAATAAAGATAAAATGTCCGTCGTCTAGTTAATGTCGCAGGGTTCCCACAGGGTCTTAAAAGAAGTCTTAGAAGCTTTTATTTTATGAATTTGGAAATAACACCATTAAGAGACTTGATAAAGTCTTGAATTTTATTATCTGGGTAATAAATAGACATGAGTGTTAGTGACTCGACTTTTCTAATTATATGTATGAAAGCTTTAAAAAAAAAATGGGGTTATATGGGTTAAAGCTAAATAGTGGATTACAATGTTAAATACCAGTATCTAACATTTATTCCTTTGAATTAATATATCACAATGTTAGTTCAATTTCTTTTTCCAGTGATCCTTTGCTGGTCAGCATGTTTACTTCTCTTCGTGATAAAACAGCAGCCTTCAGTAGTTGTGTTCACATCTTGTTGCAAAGTGAATTTTACACAAACCTTCATAATCTTGCACAAAATATTTTTTTTTCATCTGCTGGTTTGGAGAATAAAATAGAACGCTTCTAGAGAAGTCTGGTCAGAACTTACTCTTCATCTGTAATGTATTTTAGAAAAAGCATAAAATAATATTTTGCATCAAACTTTTCAAATGTGATTCTTCAGAAAGCACCAAAATACATTGCAAACTAAAGAGATATGGTGGATATATTTATCTGACTTTACTGTTCATTCAACCCTAAACAGCGTGAAGGTTCTTCACTGAATAAAGACATCCCGTCTGATTCACGGGTGATGACGTTTGAACTTGTTTTTGTGCTTCTGAATTATACAGCCGGCACGAAACACGCGTGACGTTATAATAACAGATGCCGCAGCAGAATGTTGAACAGCCCAACGCGAGCTCTGCCTCGCAGAGAGAGAGAGAATCGCACGCTGAGAATATCACTCGTCTAATCAATAATCGGTTTGAAGTTTGGAAAATTCTTTGTTGTGAAGGCTTTGAATGAATAACACTAGTATAATGTTAATGTACCTATAATATAACAGTGGCATGCACTGACATTGTAAAATAGGAAAAATAGGACACATGCAGCGCATCACTGAAGAGTGCACATAAGATATGTGTTATATGTTATAAAATGGCACATTATGTTGCCTTAAAACGGACTGAATGGAGAGTTTGTTGGTAGATCAGCAAGCTGTGGTTTCAGTGGTTAACTGTGAAGAACACACAGCAACACGAATGTATTCTAGTGTGTTTTAACCCCATATCAGCACAGGATAATCCTGTCTAGTTGGAATCAGTTTATTTCATCATTACTGACTGATGAATCCTTTTGTATAAAAAAAATCAAAAGAAATAAAGAATATGGGCTAATGGCCATACAAAGACTATGGAACATGAACAGAGTTGAACATGTTGGCACCACAGAACAACTCTAGGTAAGCTTGCTTCATTGGAATCAATACTCTCCATCCAACAGCAGCAGTTTAGTTCATTTTTTTCCCATCCAAGAGGGCAATTTAGTGTATTTTACCTCCCAAAAGGACACTTTAGTGAGTTTTTGGCTCCTTTTGACTCCGATAAGACGACAGTTAAAAAAAACATCCGCAAGACGTATAAAAATTTATTAAATGTAGTTTATTATTTTCTAACCCGTCACTGTTTGGAACGGTCCATTAACACTTCCCATGCTTTTACAAATTTACCATTCAAAAAGCATGAAAACATAAATTGCATAACATAAATACCTTACATCTCCTTGAATAACTTGGTTTTCAGGATATTTTCTGTAGCCTTGGAAAGTCTGTAATATTTTTTTTACAGCCCAAACCAGAATCCACACTGCGTTAAACTGTATTATTTTAGATTATCGCCTGCTTTCAAACGGAGATATTGGACAGATTTTTACACACAACAAGATAAAGAGAACTATAGATTTTTTTTGAATTTCAGGGTTCTGAGTTCACACCAGTTAAATAATTCACACTCTTCTTACAAACTCTGAATTGTTTTACCGGTGTTGACTTAGTTTGAGTCAGAATGTCAGAGGTGTTATATGTGAATAATATTTGTCTTTAATCTCAGACGTCCTTCAATATTTTTCTGAGTAGAATATTAAAAGGGTCATGCTGATAAAACTATTGTCTTGTTTTAATACATTATAGTTCTGATGCACAAACACACTCAGAGAATGTCAGAAGCTCCAGTTTCCATCTCATACTCAGACAGTCGGGATTGATTGATCGCGTATTGAGTAGCGATGGAGGGAATAAAAGAATTTAAAATATCTTGCGGAAGCTTTTCCCACTTACAAGTCTGTTCTGCTTAAATCTTCTGACATAACAGAGACGCAGCACAGTAAAAAGTGCAGTTCAGCTGACAATAATTCCGCTTTTCATCCAGCTTGAAATCCATTTGACTTTAAAAATATCAAAGCACGGCTGACATTGAATCTTCCTTCATTTCTTCCTCCATGACAGATGAGTTGAAATGTCAGGCGCTACACAAGCACATGATTATTTTGACTTCCCCTTCACAAACAATGACACAGAAGAAACAGGTTTCCTCGCATCGTATCCAGCCCGACGTTGCGTTGCGTGTGTCGGCAGCTGCCTGTCAAGCATCCTGTAACTTACGGCAGCTCGCGAACCCACCGTCTCCCAGGGTGAAATGCAACGTTAACAGTCGTCTCTTTGCTCTTTCAAGGTGATAACAAATTTCTATTTAGAGCTTTGAGACTCTGAACCGGCGGCAGTGAACCATTAAAAACCTCTGACTCTCATCCAGAGGAGGGGGGGTGTGAATGTGAGCGATGATGCCGCCTGAGAGCAGGAAAGTTCTTCTTAGTCGAAATGAATTATGTTGGAAACAAACACATAAATACAATGTAAAAGAAAAGTGTGTGTAACACTCGCAGTATTATATAAAACTGAATATATATCTTGAATCATTAACCCAGATAGATCTGCAACACTCTTCATTTATCTTACCTTTTATCTTTCTAAAAAGCTGTTATATAAAATCCATGTCTATCTATCTATCTATCTATCTATCTATCTATCTATCTATCTATCTATCTATCTATCTATCTATCTATCTATCTATCTATCTATCTATCTATCTATCTATCTATCTATCTATCTATCTATCTATCTATCTATCTATCTATCTATCTATCTATCCATCCATCCATCTATTCATCCATCCAATTTTTTCTAATATAGACACGATGTATGGCAACAATATGCAAATATGCCAAATTCCTAATGCATCAAATCTAATGGAGTCCCACTGACTCTACTCCGCCTGCAGATGTGCCTCCACTGGCTGACTCAGTGCTTCTGGAACTATCTGGACTGGACGGAGATCGGCCACTACGTCTCCACCTGTGTCCTGATGGGCCCCGACTACCAGGTCTACATGTGCGTGGCCGTTTTCAAACACCTGCAGCCGGACGTCCTGCGGCGCACGCAGGCCCAGGAGCTGCAGGTCTTCCTCAAGGTGAGAAACCCTCATCGTCGTCACCATCATCATCATCATCATCATCATCGGGACTACTCAAAGCATTCCAGTTCGTCGTCCGATCTGTGGGATGATTTCGCTGCTGTTAACATCATCGGCCTCGCTGATGGCTTCTGTGAATAAAACATGAGTCGCTGGGGTTTAATATGAGGAAGCTGCACTAATGAGCAGCTGCATTAAAGCCAATCATGTGACAGTCTTACACCATCCTCGTCCTGAGCTGAACTGATACAAGTTTTACACATTTGTGGAAGAGGGAGTCATTTCTCTTCCTCCGACTCGCTCTGTAGGAAGTTGATCAATTAATTGTTTGTTCCATATAATAGTAATGTTTAATTATCAATCAATTAGCAATAGTTTTCACTGATCCAATGAATCAACAGATTAATTAAAAACAACCAGTTTACACTGAAAAGTGTAAAAAGTGAAATCTTATCAGGGGAAATATCTTGTATTTAGTACAATTAGTCCAATATTAGGTAGAAGTCTTTCAAAAATCGGTGCTAAAAAGTCCAAAATATGAGGTAAAATAACAACATCAAGAAAAAAAAAAGTGAAACAATTAAATCTTAATTTTGGAGAACTAGTGCAGGCTCAATAGGAAGTATCTAAAGTTGATTTCAAATTCTATGGAAATTCTGGTAAAAAAAAAAAAAAAAGCAAATTTTAAATTAGCTTCAGATCAAATTTGATCATTTCTAACTCCCTTAATCCACAGTAATTTTCTTTGTAATTGATCGATAAAATCTTCATCTCTAGCCACTAACTATAATACTTTCCATAAAGTAAATAATAGACGTGGTTAATGATCGGAGACACGCGTGTTTCTTTCACCGTCTGGGCGCTAATAACTGCCATTTGTCATGGGGGGGAGCCGCCTACGAAAACAGACCCGACTCCGGTAATTAACGTGTTAATTAGCGTCCCTAATGAGCTCGTCAGCGCTAACGGTTAATATGTTGCGACAGTAGTACATGTGCGACACTAAGCGGCTCGCGTCACCTGTTCAGCGGGAAATCGCGTGTGAGTCGAAAAAGAAAAAAAAAGAAAACACTTTCACTGCTCATCTCTGCTCATTCAGGGAGTTGGACTGACAGTGACTCGGCAGCTGCTTCCCGGGGCAAAGAACCAACC
The DNA here is from genome assembly GCA_036785175.1 of Eupleurogrammus muticus. Taxonomy (NCBI): domain Eukaryota; kingdom Metazoa; phylum Chordata; class Actinopteri; order Scombriformes; family Trichiuridae; genus Eupleurogrammus; species Eupleurogrammus muticus. The sequence goes on from JAYKQN010000001.1 coordinate 32,781,189, forward strand.
AAGCAAAGCCACTTTTACTTCAGATGATTCTTCAGGATTAGGCTCGCTCTGAAAATATAGGACGTGACGGTGCCGCCTGTACGTGGGGAGACTGCTCATGTGCTTATAGGAGGAAGAAATATCTGTTCACGTCTACAGGACGACCATACTAACAAAATATGTTTCCAATAGCCGCAGTCTTTATTAACATCACTATATCACATTAGTCTGGTGCATGAGAAGATGCAGCAACGTGGTGCAGATCCTCCATCAGTCTGACTCGTTCCCCGCTCCCCTCTGAACCATCAGCTCCCTGTCGCCTATTTGCTCTCAGTAAATTATTAAAAACCTGTAGCTCCATCTGCCCTTCAGCTATTTATTTTCCTCTTACTTCACTCCACATTTTTTTTTTTCTTTGAAACCGTCACCCGAATACCATCTCATAAAGGACAAAGGATTTCACTGTTACTGTTGGTGGATGGTTGTATTTATAATATCAATGTAGTTCATGGGCCACATCTCAAATGGTGCCGAATGAATATTAATTTACCATCAACTTACAAAACAGGAGAAATGAGAACAAACTGATGTATCCATTATTTCATATTCAGTCAGTCTCCTGTTGCATTTCAACTCACAACATTAACTCACTGAGCAATATTTATTAATTTATTTTTTTATGACACAGGTATGGTTTTCTTTTGCCTTACAAGCCATTTACACGTCAAAATTGTGAATATTTTAATATGTTAATATCTAAACTTTTTAAAAAAGCTGTGATATATAACCCATTGTTTCATAATTAGGTGTGAGAAGGGGGCTTTTATTTTGAAGGCGATACATTTCATGAGGTCACATGACCAGTCCCTTTTTGCCCACGGACTACAAATTTCTCGCTTAGTTTTTATGTAAAGAACAATCATATATCTATATATATATATATATATAATATATCATCAACTTATAAAATGGGAGAGATGAGAAATAAAGTGAAATTATAACAAACTGATTCCATTTTTTCTAGTTTTTTTTTTATGAAGCAAGTGAAGTTTTCTCTTTCCTTACAAGCCACAGACACATCAAAACTGTAAATACTTTATCCCTTCAGCCCTGAAAGATCCTTCTCTGTCGCATGTCTGACACCCCTGTTCTAAAACATTTTTTTTAATCTATTTATTTTAACCAAGTGACAACCCGCTGACGTTTATCTCGTGTTCTGACGTGCAGCTTTGCAACCTCCAGTGAAAGCTCACCGCTGCTTGTGTATGTGTGAAATACAACGTTTTGTTATACAAAAGGGATAAATTATGAGTCTTTGCTGTTTAACTGCGGCGTGCACTTGCCCACATTATTCACCTGCAACAGTAAAACTCTGATTGGATCCTTTTAAAACTCTTCAAAGTGACAAAAGGAAATAAGAAGTGTGCAGAGAGGTTTTAAACGTCATTAAACAATAGTAATTTGACTTTAAAAGGCCCTGCACAGTGACAGAATGACACAAGGCGGGGGGCCGGAGGCTGAACCCAAATGCACGACTCTTCACAGTTCGTTCAAAAAGGGAAAGTCTTTATTACAATTCCGTACCAAAACATAAATCACTCTCAAGGAGAAAAATACTACTAAACTAATTCTATAAAGTACCAACAGAAAATCACTCTTGCGAGGTTAACAAAAAATCACTCTTGCGAGGAAAACTGGACTAATGATAACTAGGAAAAGTAACAAAGGAAAGGCTGTCAAAACAAGACTGGAAACTAAATAGACAGGAACAAAACACAAAACCTGAAAGGACCTGGAGCTGGGCGCTGGTTCATGAGACATGGGGCATGACGAACTGGCACAGGACAAGGGGAGACACAGACAATATATAGACAAGGTAACAGGGCACAGGTGAAAACAATCAGGGCAGGGGAAGGCAATCACAGTGGCGGGAAACACACAAGGGCAGGAAGCAATGGTGCCTGAAACAAGAGGGAAGAGTCATTTCAAAATAAAACAGGAAGTGCACGACAAGACAACACGAGTGATAACTTAACATTTACGACGAGACATGACACAGAATACACTTTTTAGGGAGTTTTTCCTCATCGATTCGAGGGGCTAAGGACAGCCACAGCTGTAAAAACCCCTCAGGTGAATCTGTGATTAGTCATTTTTGGTGCTACACAAATAAAAGTGACTTGACGCTGGCACCTGTTGTGATAGGCGTGCCGTTCCTATTTGTTCCCGCTCTTCCGACACGTGAAAACTCATTAACTCAACGCCGAGCGAGCATGTTGTTTACCGGCGCGGGCGATTTAATTCGATTTCCTGTGACTTTGAAACAGATTGAATGTAAAGTATTTTAATGAAAAGGTTATATTGAATTATTCACACTTCACCTCCTAGCGCAGTGAATGATAATAACTTTCCGCCCGAGCCCTCCAACATTACCCTACACCTTTATTAGCTGTAATTTCTGCAGCTTTTTTTTTATTTTCTTGAAAAAAAAAAAAAAAGCTTTTAAATATATTCTTCTTTAAAACCAACTTTGAATGTTCTCTTGTTCGTGCACTTCATAAATTTGTAAACTTACTGAATTCCTGAAGCAAAGTGAATGAGCGGAGGCCGACGTGTCCGGACTTTGGATCAGCGAAAGCATTTCTGCTGGTTTACGCTCTAGTTTCCTCTAAAGCGGAGATGACGCCGCTGCTGTTGCCGTGACAACCGTGACCTGTGCATAAAAAATCTGTGTTCTTTCTCAAACTGGAGCCTCCCCGGGTCGTGTTATCCGTGCTGCCGTAACGCCGGCTGCTTTCAGGCATGACCTTTATGTTAAATCGGATGCAGTGACCCTTTAATTGGCTGTTCAGCTGTGTTTCTCGTTACCAACTTCCCTTTTTTTCTCGCCTCCCCACCCTGCAGGAGGAGCCGATCCAGGGCTTCAAGGTCAGCAATTACCTGGAGTTCATGGAGCAGCTGGAGCGCGGCTACAGGAACGTGGTTCTTACCGACATGAAAACCGTCCGTGACCCTGTAGAGTAAGAACCTGCAGAACGTTCCTTACATGGGCAACTTTCAAATTTCAATACTTTTATTACACAGATTCTCTCTGGGGACTCGTTTCCTGTGGAGAGAAATATTTGCAGTGAAACGGACCTACCTCGATTCACTTTTACATCAATAATAAGGACAAACTTTTTCATGATCTCATTAAAACAGCAAAATATCCATTGTATATATTTCCTGGTCTTAATATTTAAAAAAGTTCTGCATTTAAAAGAGGAGCCTCCAGCTGCAATGACGTCTTCCTTCATCACCATCGGACACAGTCCTCCATCTCCTCCCGTGTGCTTATTGCTCACTAAAAGCTGCAAAATCCTGCAGTTTGAGGAGAATCCCGAGCCTATTTAAACAAATTAAAATCTATATTTTGATCCTGTTAAGTAAAGATATGAAGTAAAAAAAGAAGAATTTGAACTTCCTAATGAGCAATTCCCAACTCCCGACGTGGAGTTTCAAAACGCTAACAACATATATCTGTCAAATAAAGTTCTGCCCAGCAGCCATAAAAACATGCAGATTAATGGCACAATAATGCTGCAGACAGGGTTTATTGAGGGACGTTAAAGGACGGGTTCGCTAATTTTTTTCCGAGTGTCCTTAACAAGCTCAGAGCTCGGTGGAGGGAAACAAACGGGATGAGGAATAGTTAAAGGATTTTGATTGAAACCTTGTTGCAACACGGGTCAACTTAATGTCCCAGCGTTCCTGCTGCTGTGAGTCGTACGTTAACATTCCTGAACGTGTGATCAACCCCTGCTTTTACCATTAAGATGATGTAAATATGTAAATATAAACACATTCTTTGTACGTTCTTGTTCTGAATATTAAAGATGCATCCGGTCAGGATTCTGGTTCTACGTGAAAAACACGTTTCTTTTTTTTATGATATAAAGTGTTTGTTCAGAGGAGCTGATGACATTCTGAGAATCTGGAGCGTGGCGTCATTAATGCCGGGACATGAAGCAGCCGCAGGTCTGTGGATCAAACACGTACCGGGGGAAGGTGGTGTCCCTGAACTCAGCCCTCATTAGTAACCACAGCACCTCTGTCTCTGTCTCTCTCTCTCTGCCCCGTTCCTCTTCAGAATAATAAATGAATCCATCACATCGCACAACAGCAGTGTTTACCAGCAGAGAACAGTGGAGGCTGCTCCTAGTGACAGCAACTGATCAAATGTTTGCTCTGTGAAACACACACACACACACACACACACACACACACATGGCGTGTAACCGCTGGGGAGGTTTCATGTTTTCGGTGCCGTTTATTGAACCTAAAATTCTAACTCTGTCTGTCACAGTGTTCCTCGCTAAACAAGTTCAGTTTGTGGCATCTGTGCTCTAATAAACTAAATCTACATTTAGTGTAGATTTTGTATAGATTTTGCATCATTTTTTAAAATTACGAGTCTATCACAGAAGCACCACTTCAGATTTGTGATATTCGAGACGGCTTTGCTGGTTCTCATATTACACAGCACACTATATCTCCTGAACACTTTTTGTCGTTGCACATTTGGTAGATAGGACAAGAAAATGAAATGAGGTTGAACTGAAGAATGCAGTTATTTCCAACTGGAAGACCGCATTACTTTACTTTTTCTCTTGAGCTGAATGTTTGTGCAGAGTTCTGACGAAGAAGAAGAAATGTAATTATAAAGAAACGTTTGTTGCAGAGAACCGTAATATAAAAAAAGAATATTGATCATGGCCGTTTTAAAATCCGTTTACAGCACAGTCTCCAGCCCGAAGTCAACTCTGGTGCTTTAACATTTATTAAGGAAAAACCAAAGACATAAAATGAATTAAAAAAAAAATTAAAAAAAGTGAAAGTCCCAGAGGCTGAATGAGGCTTCTCAGCGTTTTTTCGCTGCAGGTGAAGTAAAACGTCTCATGTGGAACATATCAGATAAACATGCAGCTGTCAGGCTGCTAACAGCACAGAAACTAATAAAAGCTTTTTGAATAGGATTCTCAGACTGACTGCGAGCCGGCGTTTGAGATTTTATTTCCTTCAAGCTCTCACTTAAACAGGCGCAGATTTGACCATTTTTTCATAAATCGCAGACAATATGTTATATTATGTATTTATTATTACCAAAATAAATGAGTTTAGTGCGCTGGTCAGCCTTCATGAGGGAAACTTTTGACTTGGACGGAGCAGAATTGTCTTCCAGAGGAAAAAAAAAAATTAATTAGCCCATCACACCACCACGGAGCCCGGGGTAAGGGTAGAGTTAGTAGGGAGGAGAAAAAACAGCTGGAGTGGAAAAAGGAACATAAAAACATGAAAAAAAGGAATCGCAGCACACATGCCAAAAAACACAAGAATGTAATTGTAAATGATACCATCTTTAAAATCCTTCTATTACAGTGGTTCTCAAATAGTGGGGCGCGCCCCCCCAGAGACACTGTCAAGCGTTAGACCTCGGGGAACATCCTTTTTCTTTTTTTTTTTTAATAAAATTTTTTTTTTTTACGTTCTAGAATAAAGTGCAATTACACCTCCACTACATTAGGGGGCAGTAGCGCCCTCATTGGCAGAGTGTGCGCAGGGAGCATTCGCTCGGTGGTGTAGGTGTATAACAGGGATGAGAAGACAGGTGGAGAGAGACGGAGATAAAGAGAAAAACTAAGTCTCCCAAAGCTAAGACGAGGAAATATGATGAAGCTCATGTAGCGTTTGGTTCAGACTAGTGTGTCACTGAAATGTTGGAAGCGGACAGCATGAAGACAAAGAAATGAAAGACATTACACCCCAATCACGCTGATTCAGGGACCCATCTTGATCACACAGTTTTCAGAACTTGGCAAAGTCGATTGTGAAATAAACATTTCGATACGAGGTCGATACGATGAAATCTGTAGTAGTTCAAGGTGTGGAAATGGCCAGAAAACCTTAATTTATTCAAGTTGGCCGACATCCTGTTGGGATTTCACCAAGCTTGTTTTAGTGCGTCTCGCCATGATTAATGTGTGTACCAGATTTCAAGACGATTACACTAAGTAACCCCTTATGCAGAGGGGGTTTTGAATGTGTTCCAGGCGGTGCTACAAGGCCATTTTACACGCAGGAGAACGTTAGTTTTCACCAGTCCTGTGTTTGCTAAATTTGAGTTGTGTGGTAAGGGCAAGCCAACCAAAAAGGCATTTCATTTTGACTGAGAATTCCTTCAGTTTAAGTAAGGCCTTCGCTTAGGACCTAATTTTTTTGGGCCCTTTTTACTTGGTTTGCTGCCCTCTAGTGGCCAACATGTTAATGCCAGTTTTACTGCGTGATGCTAGATCATAGAACAGATTTATTTCTTGCAAGCCACATGTTTGCTGTCTAACGTCAGCCTCTTGTCAGGCTGATGTTTTCACTTTAAAGCGGCTTCGCTCCTTGTTGCAAAAACGAGACGATAAAACCGCATGGGCCATTATCTGTCTGTGTAGCTCCGTGGAAAACTCGATGTTAGCAGATGTCTGGGTTTGCTCTAGTTTCCATAGTTTGAGTGTGGTGGAGATACAAGTAGACGAAGAAGAAGAATACGTCTGTCAGCGCCGTGCATTGTTTTCCATGCGGACGCTGCTTCTGTAGAACAGAGAGACGTGCGGAGCACCAGAGAAAAGCAGCTGCGTTTGTTCCAGTCACAAACTGGTTGGCTGTGATCTGTTAGAGCTGCAAAGATCCAGAACCTTTTTTTGTTCCTCGCTGCTGGATCGACAGCACCTGCAAACAGATGAAATTAAACATGCCGTTAAAAGAATGGGTCAATGACATATGCACCAGAAAAAATTGTAGTAACACATTTGGTTTTAAGATGTTCACTTGGAATTTGTTGGACTAGACTAAAATCATCATATGGTGTGACATGAAAATAATTGTATATAATTAGAAAATTGATTATAGCTTTCCTTCCTGTTCTTCTAAATTCTTGACTTTATGATAATCAAATGTATTACTCATTGTGACAAATCTTGTCATAAGTTTTTAAAACAAATAACAACAAATAACAATAACAATAATAGCTTTTAGCAGAAAGTTTTACCACTTTGTAATTCACACTTCACTGAGTGATTTTTGATTGATTTCATGAAAACAAAGTAATCGTAAATTGAATTATCTCGGGAGTGGAGTCATGTTAAGTGATTGATTTAAATCAGGGCCTTTATGTTGGATATGTTTTCTTGGCCAGGTCTCCATAACTCCCCGTGAGAACGGCAGGGGAAGAGTTTACCTGAGAACGTGTTTCCTGCTGAGAGGAGGATCATAATGCTGGTGTGAGCATGTACTGCGTTTTAAAAGTGTACCGCCATTAATACATTGCCTTTTTATGAAATAATTGCCTCCTGTCTCCACCTCGCCTGGTTGCCCTGATCCCTTTTGTTGGGAGGCCACGCTGGTCGCCCACAATCCCTCAGCATCTCTTGCAGTGATGGAGGAAGACTCCTGGCTCTGAATATTGAGATTTCCTCTTTCTGTTTCTGTTCTTGATATCTTTTAAGTCTCTTCCTGTATCTCCTTGTCCTCTCTGCACTTGACAGTATTTTGCCTAAAACATACTAATTTGCTATTGCTATTTCCTATTAGGCAAATATCGGTGTCACCAAACAGAACTAAACTCTTGATGATTATTGATTTTATATGATAATGAACTAAAACAGATGATCATCAGGACAAAATACAAATTGGACTTTATTATTCATGTTATATCTGCAGGAAATTATTGTCTGCATCATAAGCATCACAGCATGGTGTTTTACGTTATCGTGTTAACAAAATGCTAGCTATGACACAGCACCATAGGTTTACATGTAATTAGGATTTAAAAATAAATAAATAAATTCCTTTAGCATTTTTTTGAAAAGCCTGTCATGCTAAGACACCTGGATGTGCGAGTTTTGTCAGGGTACCAATGCAATCTCATTCATTGAGAATATAAAATGACTCCTTTCAGAAATCTGTCATGTCATGTGATTCATGGACTGAACAATTGCACCGAATAGTAGATCGTGTTTGTGAGTACGCGCTGGTGTTTCCTAAGTGGCCTGTGGCGGCGCCCGGGGAGGTCAAATAAAATCCTCCTGGATGGAACCGCACTGTGGGCGTGAGGACGGGGACGGAATCCCGGGGATCAGGACGGGATAATTGGGGTAAAGACAAGCAGGGGATGGGGGAGGACTCCGAAATCGCATCCCGCCGCACGAGATCTGGAAACGGCGTGGGCCATTCTGCCGGCGACAGTACAAGAGAAACTGAAAAGAGTTAATGATGTGGAAATTTCAGCTTCAAGGCTCATTCAGATTAGATTAGATTGGGCTTTATTGATCCCTCGGGATGACTCTCTCAGGTAAATTGAAATTCCAGCATCATTACAACACAGACAGCACGGTAAAAAAAAAAAACACACACACAAGAGTTCAAGACAAAGCAGGTATGAATAAAAGAGAAAAGACAGTGCAAGTATCAAAAATATACAAATATAATAGTAGATAAAAGGAAATTGTATGAAGATTGTGCAGTATTGCACACACACTATATTGTGTATATTGTACAAAAGTGTTTCATTGTTGCATTGACTTCCATATAAATTAATGTGACATCCATTCCTAGTCTATGGGGTTCAATATGACGTATTCACACTCCTTTACTGAAACTATTGAAACAAGTACCGTTGTCCTGGCAACCACCACACCCAGACCTGTCCATCAGATCACCAGATACGGGTCGTGGAGGTCTGTAGTGATCGACTCTGCAGAAATGAGGCGACCTCTTCACATCATCTGCTGACCCCCTGCTTCAGTCTGTGTGGTCTACCTCTCTGTGTCATTCCCATACACTTCCACGTTCTTGTCATGCAGTTGACTGCAGAATATTTAGGAAGTGATGGGACCATCTAGTTCTGCTTGCACCCTGATATCTGGGCGAAGTTATCCCGGAATCTCCTGCTGCAACAGGCAATTCGAGGATGATTTTCCTTAGAAAACTATGAGCTCTTGAAAGGAGGCTGTTATATTGAAAGGCTAAAGTCTGCCCCCCCCTCCGTCCAAATTTAACTAATTTCAGGTCATGTCAGCCACCCACGGATTCTGTAACTGAACCTCCGTCCCTTATTACTCCAGGCTACAGATTCTACATCACATGCGGAATCTTTTTATAGAGATTAATCAGCGAACATTAGCTGGAAGTGGACTGTCTGAATTTACCTTCAGCCTTGTTCTGTGGAGACATGGACTATGGTGGCGTCAAAGTCAGTAGATGAAACGGGATCATGCCCCTTTTTCCAGTGTACAAACAGTCTAAATCCACCACTGTGTGGCATTGAATGGAGGAAACAGCCATCACAAATAATGGTAAAAAAAAAAAAAATACATATAATGAGGCGCACGATGTGATTTCACAAAGTTCCTAAACAGCGTCGAATCCTCCGTGTTTGGGCCAGTTTGACCATCGCCTTCAGTTTTCTCCCCACCCTCCGCGCACGTTTATCCGGGCCGACTCGTTAATCCCACCATAATGGGCTGTTTATTTCAATTAGCACTGAAAAGCTCATTACCGGCGCAGGAGGCCGACTCGACCTCGGAGAGGGGGGGGGTAAACAGTTTGGCGTCGACGGCTGCGAGAGGCCGAACCTCTACAGTGTAACGATCGGCCGTGCCGTTGATCTTGATTACGGACCTTTTTTTTTTTTTTTCCAAAGTGACAGCGAGCAATTTTGAAGCAGACAATTAGCGGTAATTAGGCTGACGAGGCGGCGGCGGTGGCGAGGACACGCCCCCCTCCCCCCTCCCCCCCCCTCTCTTTTATCCATCCCGTTATCTCTGTCGTTCATTCTGAACCCGTTTGTAAAGCGTTACCGATTCCCTGATTATACTCTCAGACTGTTTTCCCATTATTTCCCCGCCGGTTTAAATCTCTGCAGCTACTTTTTCCCGCCTCTCTCTTATCGGGATCTTTAAATCTTCTCCTCGCCTTGTTTGCAGATTCCCCCCCTGCACGCCGCGCACAGCGTGCACGAGCGCCCTGGAGAGGGGAGGTTTCTGCATTAGCATTTCCATTTGCCGTGGTCAATATTTCCCACCAAGGAGCGCATTGTTCATTGCGTGCATGTCAATCAGGCGACTTCGGGGGATTTGCGGCTCAACGGTACAGGCTGTCGTACAAGGCGGCGCAGATGAGCGCGATGTAAAAAGGTCAATGCTAATAAAGACAGCGTCAGAACGGTCCTTTTTCCATCGTGCCGCTTCTTCTTCAGTAACTTAGAATTATTTATTGATCCCAAACCTGCAGCAGGAGGAAGCCTCCTCCTCCTCCTCCTCCTCTCTGTTCTCCGTCTCTTACGGAGCTCTGCTGGGTCTTTGTTTAATTTAAAGTGTTTGGAATGCTGCTACGGGCCTTTTTCCCCGAGCTCTGTCAGACCGGCAGCCAGGCGGCGGCAAGGGGGGGACGGGACGGGACGCGGGGAGAATTCTAATTCTACACGACGCCTCGCACAGGTTCCCAAACCGTCCCTCCTGTCTCGCCTCTTCTCACACACCCAGCACACCCCATTCCTGCCTGTCGCATCCGCCCCGAAGCCAAATGAAAAGTTGGCTCCCCGTATACGCCCCAAATCCCTACGAGTCCAACGATATCTGAGCACCGCCGGAACGCCACGTCGCTCGGATTCCTCTCCGTATTACCGGGAATAAAATTGGCCCTAAAAGTCGACACTGAGAAATTGCTGACAGGCGGCCAGTTTAATTTCATAGAAAAAACGTTTGCAGTCGTTCAGTGTTCGTCCATAACCTCCACGCGGGCAGGACGCGCCTCGCCGGGTTGGACACACACTCGGATATTGTTGTGTAACTCGCATTTTGGAAAACGTACAATTCGGTGATTTAATTATGGTTGTGTTTCCTGAAAACAAGCAGAAATCACCCCGACAACCAATTAGCGGCTCCAGGAGGGGAGGATGAGGGCAGAATACTGATCCACACAGAGTTGGAACAAAAGAATACCTGAAGACGTTTGACGACAGTTCAATAGTCTTAAAGTAAAAGTGCCACAATGCTTAAATTCACTTGAACATATGTAGGACACAGTGGTGGAAAAGTGATCATAATCAAACGACACAAAATACAGTTTTAATATTAAGAATAAAAATAAATGGCAATGAAATCGAGAAAGAGGCATTTTTATACCACTATAAAAATGATCATATAGTATCTATATATATTTGTTTTTGTCCAAGTTTAGCCTTGATCAAGATTTGAACCCATTTAATGTCAGTTTGATTATTATTATAAGATACCACTGTTTTTATTAGGAAAAAAAACCCAACAAATTAACTATAAATAATGTACTAAATGTTAAATGGCTTTTTAAAACAGTTTATCGTATTTCAGTCTGGTATATGTCACTGATTAACAGCATCTAGATGAACTTTTATCTTTTTGTCCAGTGTCAGATCTTCAAATTCTTCCCTTTTGTCACCCTCAACAAATCTTTTCGTCCATTGACTTCCATTAAAACCATTGTTTTTTCGTCCCCTCAAAAATACCTTAAAAAGTGATTTTTTTTTCTCTTGCAACCAACATTTAGAAGCTGTTGGGTCCTTAAATGGGTGTTAATCTAAATGATTCGAAATTTTAGAGCAGATTTTGTGAAATGCACATATTTTGTCATTAGACGGCATGAATGTATCCATGACAACCGTTAACGCTCAGCTGATCCTGGATCATTTACTCGTGACTCGTTGTTCCATCCGAGTGTTTATTTGCAATTTTTTAAAATGTGAAATCAAAAAGGTGGAAGAAATGCAACTATTGGTAATTTGTCTGTTGGTAAATTTTGAATGATATACTACCGTAAATTCCAGACTATAAGACGCTACTTTTTTCCCAAACTTTCAACCCTGCGGCTTATTCAGTGATACGGCCAATTTATGTAATTTTTCTAACGGCCACCAGGGGCGCTCGAGTAGAAAAGGTAAGATTAGGACTGGTGGAATATATGCGTCGAGGAAGACTGCAACTTCTTGTCTTGTGCATAAAATAAAATAGCGTGAACATACAACATGGAAGCATACATGATTAATATTGTTATTATAGTTAGTATAAAGTTAGTTATTCTAGCTGCCGCTAAATCTTACACGTTGTACGTAAATCCATGACACTGTGAAATGATTTCCCTAAATGTGTGGTTTTCACACTGTGATGGAGTTTCCTGTTTGAGATTGATGACCAACAAAACTTTTCAACAGTCTCGTCTCTGCCGGTCTGAGCCCGGAGAGTCGTTTCCCTTTAATAGAGACCAACAACTGTTACAGCCCAACGTCTGCTCATGTTCTCACACGGACTTTATGATAACTACTAAGCGGATCCAAATGCAATTACGCTTCGACTGCAGCTGCATTTATTAAAACCGAGCCGAGCGGCGTCCTGCATCGCAATCGGATGCAGTATCGGAGAATTTTAAACGACGTCGGCGGCGTCCACCTACATCAGATTGATGATTGGTGTCCAGGCGGCGCGTTTGTGGCTGGATTCACAAAATGATCCGTGGGTGTTAATTAAAATGCCTTTTCTTCTGTTTAATATTTGATGCGACATATTCCTGCTTTTCTCTGTCTGTACTGGTCACACGTCGCACGTTGTTCCTTCTATCAGCTTCCAGAAAGGTCAATGAGAGGAGAAGCATAATTATCTGAACTTCTCCACACTAGCGAATTAAACCTAGGATTGCTGCGTGAACATGGAGGATGACACGGGGAATAAGAATATGACGGCCACATCGTGACATCGCGTTTCCCAAAGAGAAGATGGAGAGCACTAACACAACCCACGGGAGATTATTGTCCCACAATGCACCGCGGCACGCGATGGAAACTGAAATGCTGCTCGTTCCTGGGGAAAAAAAGATCAATCGCGTCTAAATGAATGAAAGGCAACGACGCAAAATAAAGCGACACATCACCGGGGATGAGTCCATAATCTGGATGTTTCACAGCCGCAGCAGTTTGTGTTTTCAGGCTGCGGCCTGCGATTTATTAGCCCGCCTTATTCCACATGTATTTATGCTGTTGCTTGGATATTACTTTCCTGACAGATCAATTGCTTTCTATGAATTCATCTCTTTTCGCTGACTCCGCTGTTTGTGGAGTTTTATGTTGCCTTCTAATACCTGACCAGGGACGACTGTCTCCGGCTCATTAACATATTTATGGTCATCAATGAGCACCGTGCCGCAGCATGGATTAGATGATATCCGTTTTATTAATCCCGGAGGAGAGTGGAGAGCCCGGCAACAACAACACAACGACAAATAAAACTGAAAGTACCTTGTGTAATAAGGTCTGAACAAGCTTCATTATTTTAAAAGGTAAAAGTCACGTCTGAAAAACTTCTTGCACTAGCCTGGAGACCTGACATTTGTTTGCATTTTTTTTTTAAATAAATCACCTTAATGTCTGTTTTCGACAAGTCGCTTCAGCTTTCAGCCTCTTTGGATCATCTCGAGTTCAACGGAAGCGATATTGTTGGAGAGAAGAGGAAATGATGTCATCTCCCGGAACTTTCAGTTGTTACTGTTGCTACGGCAACAGGGGCAGGAGCCATTAATAACCAGTAAAATGAGAAGGCTCTGTCCTGCAGGCTGCAAGGCCAGGGCGTGTGTATGCATGGGTCTGAACAAGAGACCTGCGATATGCACAATAACCAGATGAAATCCCTTTTTAAATCAAATAAAAAACACAGAAGAATCAGATACCTTACATGTGCTTGTATCCACTTTCTTCCTGTGTCTTTAATCTCGCAAGATGCAGACAGATACTGTTGGATAAAACACTGAAACCCTCCAGATGCTGGTTTTATAATCTAAAAATGCCCCTAACTATAATAGGTTTGTCCTCCAGATCTACATCCTACCACCAAAAATTGACCAAAACTTCATTCGTTCAAAAAACTTGGCCCTGGAGGTTTTTCTGCAGTCATTTAAAGAAGAAACAAAAGCAGTGGCTCCTTGTAGGTAAAGACATCAATATTAAAAGGAAACATTTAACCACAACCATTTAATATAAATATTAACTAAATAAACCAACTAATCATATCTCTGACATGTCATTATGGAGCTCATATAGGGTCAAAAGTTTTGTACTTGGAAAAAATACAATTTGAAACTGAAATTTTCTGTGAGAGGCGTTCACGGTGCTACATAGAAATTGGAAATTTCACAACTTAAGCTGTGGTTGTCTAAGCCCACAATGTGGCTTCTTTTTGTCCATCCTGCACCACAGTGGGTCCTCGCTTCTGTAAAAAGCTTCCACTAAACAGCCTGGGCGACTAAAACACATTTAGCCATGCAGGATATTCATGTATTGTGTGAAAAAGAAAGTGTGTAACTGAAAAGAGTTTTTTCCGTCCTAATCATGCGGCTTAGCCGATTCCTACATTCCCTGAAGGCAGGTCTGTAGCCTTTTAATTAAGCTGCCTGTCATGATTCTAAATCCTGTAATAAAAAGAATTGTAACTTAAAATTAAACTAAACAATTTTTATTCAAACTAAGTGTTTGAATGAGATTGTATCAGAGTGTTATTTTAATTGTACCTGAAAGACAAAGGGTGCACTTGTTTTTATTTGGACTACATTGATGTATATCTTAGAATTCAAGATTTGACACCAACATTAGCTCTAGACATTATCATTCCTCCACTTGATGTGTTTAGGAACCAGTTAGTAATTTCTTATCTAAGGAAAGTCACGTTAATTAAGTGCAGCAGGTAAATGAGGATGAAGCCTTCAGATCAGGCTTTTCGATGCAGACGATCCTGTGAACACTAGAGACTCTGTCAGTCAGTAATAAACTTTAAGTTTGAGCAAACACCTTTTTTATGTTAATGCAGAATTATCAGCTTTCACATGAATGTGTTCCACACGTTGAAGCAGCTTCAGTCTCAGTATAATAGTAGTAGATAGCAATACAAATATGAATAAAATAAGAAAATATGAAAAAAAAAACAGCTTAGGGGTCCTCTCATTCATTCTGACAGCTGAGCTTTCAACTAGTTCATAACATCGACAGATTGTAACCAATAGAGATGCCAACCTGTAACCTGCTGCAAATATACAACAATACAATAAAATGTGGAAGGACATGCAATACATCAGAATATTTAAGGTCACGTTCAGTCCCAGAATAATATTAATCCATCAATAATAGGAGTAGGATTTAGATTTTTGGATGTTTATATGTAGTAAATAATGCAACTAAACATTAACAAATCTGGTCCTATATATATACTTCAGCCTATTAATGACTGAGTAAGCCAGTGTGTTGTATTTTATATATAGAATGTCTGCAAAGGAGGAGGAGAGTTAATATTTTGTCTGGAGGACTGAAGCCTGAAAAGGTCACGACCTTTGTACCAAACTCCAACCTCTCTGTTTCTTTCTTTTTTTTTTTTTTTTTTTTTGCAAGCATCTGTGAACGTCTGCAGGCATGAATCCCCCCCCCTCCGTTCGCCCCGTCCTGAGACAACCCCGTGAAAGCGCCGGCCCCCGAGCGAACGGAGCCGGGCCGACGCGGGCCTGGCGCCTGACGTGGCTCCGACTGGTCAGAGTCCAGCACAGAGATGTCGAGATGCCGCACCCGACTGTAACGCCGTAAATGTACTTCTGCATAATTTACCCTTTTACACCGAAGAGGTATGAATTATTCTGTCCTATAAATGTTTGCGGCAGAAATGTGATTTATGTGAAGAGCCAGAGCGGCTCGGAGTGAGCAGACTGACCATGAACTGACGCTGTGATGAAAACCATAAAAGTCCATTACCTCTGCCCTAAAACTAAAGAAATAGAACAAATATACTTAATGAATGCAAACTGTGCACACATTAAACACACACACTGTATATAACTTTATCATTTCTGCAATAAAAGTTAAATAAATTGCCTAAATCAAAGTATTTCGATTAAGATTGTTCTACTTTTTTTTACCTCTCGTTCTTAGTTTAAAAACTAAACATCAGTCGTTACTTTTTAAATTTTTAAAAAAAAATTTAATAATCACCCAAACAAAACTAAAGACTTCAATAGTCAGAAGTCCTTTGAATAATCAGTCATTTTATTGGGGAAAATATCCAAATAGTCCAATATTGAGTAGAATCATCTCATTCCGTTGGCAAATAACTTTAGTTATATAATGTTTTTTTTCCTAAAATGTGACATAAAAAGTTCAAAATATTAGATACAAAAGACAACATTAAGATAAATAAAGAAACAATTTAATGTTATAAATAGAAAACAAAAGTAATTGGACAAAATCAATTAAAATAATACAATATTGGACTAATTGTCCAATTGTGCAACAAATGGGGAAAATATCTTGTATTTGGTACATTTAGTCTAATATTGAGTCGCATTATCTTTAGTTATCAGATCATTTTTATTATTATTTTAAGTTTTGGAAAGAATATAATTTAAGATTGGTTATATAAAAAGTCCATAATAGGAGATAAAAAGATTAGACATTAAGATTAAAAAGTCATACAAATTGATATTATTTTAGGGATTTTATATTTCAAGTTAATTCTACCCAGTATTGGATTAATTGCACCAAAAAATATGATATTTTCACTTGTTAAGATTACATTTCCAGACCAGAAGCTATTAACACACGTCTAAGCCAAATCTCGCTCTCACACACACACACACACACATACACACACACACACACACACACACACACTCACGCTAAGCAGGCAGGAGGGGAGTGTAGAAGCCAGCAGCAGGGAAATGTCAGGACAATGTCAGGGTGTTAGCTTGACATCACATGGCTGCGCTCGCCTCTGAATGTCACCACTCTGGAGACCAGAGGAGCTCACACACACTCACACACACACACACACACACACACACACACTCAGACGTGGAACACCGAGGACGGGGGAGACAGGGATCTGTGTTGCCCTGCGGCGGCTGCGGCGGCGGCGCGTCAGAGGAAGATGGCCGACAGTAAAACATCTCTCCCGGCTTCATAAGGTCACGTCTGAATGTCACCCGGTGATTCATGAAATCAACACAACCGTCGTCCCCTCGCGCGCGTGTGTGTGTGTGTGACTCTCATCACGGTTTGTGCGTTCTGTTGATTCTAAAACCAGGGAGAAAAAAAAATAACTCACAAAATCCGGCCATCATCGGCAGAAGAGTCATTTAAAACAACAATGTGCATCAGATAACGTTAAATGTGTTTTCATATTGATACATGTGGACCAATCCACTTCCTGTCTAACATGTGACTGATGAACAGCAAAAAGTTCAGAAATCACTGTGTAGCATATGTCAAGCTACAAAAACAGACAATAGAATACTGATTAAATATTAAATTGATCTTTCTTTTTAAATACACCGCTTGGCATTTTGCTTCCAAAGTAGCACAGGAATCGTGAAAATAAATGATACAAATGAACTTTTGAATGACAAGAAACCAACATGAACACTGATTGTACATTTTAAGAAGCCTGGTGAATGTTTAAAACTATATTTTAAAAGGTTTTAGACTTTCTCGTCCTGCAAAAACATCATTTGTCACTTCCTCCTGTTCAGTTGTGTTAAAACAGTTCCGCCGCTCAGATGGAGCGGCCTTTAAATAAAGGCAAAGTTTGAATTTCAAATAAAAATCATTATTTCTAACCTTGTCTGGATTATGTTTTCTATTCATTTCCCAACTCAGTTCCCCTATAAAAGTTTGACCTTTCATAGAAAACACAGATTCAAACACGCTTGAACAGCAGTGGATTTTCAAAGGGCCACGAAGGTCCTTTAAAATAGCAAAGTTATAATAATTTCCATATAAAAAAAAACAATTAATGAAGTATAAGTGTTCACTATTCTGAATGCAGAGGCAACTATGTCATATGACAAAGTGAACGGTTAACTGTTTTTTTTATTAAAACACAGCATCCAGCTGATCCACCAACATCTGAGTCTATAATCTTTAAGCTGCTTAAAGTGATTTGGAGGTTATGAGGCTTCTTCTTTTTTTTTTTTTTTTTTGCCGCGTGCGATGCTCTAGAGTCTGGAACAATGAACATAAAGTATTAAAGAGGTACTTCATGGATCTTCCTGGCAGCCGCTGCTTCCCTTCACACTCCGAGACGCCGCTGGTTTATTAGTTTGTCAGGGGGCCCGAATCCTTCATGAAAACAAGGGAAAAAACAAAAACAAAAAAAGTCGCGCTGACTTATGACTTATCTATCTCGGTGAGAGATAAACAAATAAATAGTGTCCTGTGTTCTCACACACACACACACACACACGCACACACACACACACCTGCGGCCGGCCTTGTGGCTGTGGAAGATAAATGAGGAGGGTAAAGCAGGTCGGGTCTGTGCTGCTGCTCCGGTTCAAAACTGTTGAGAGGGGGCGAAAGGGAGAGGGCAGATCCACATTGATCACAGTGACCCCCCCAGAGACCAGGAATAACTCTGCAACACACACACACACACACACACACACACACACACACACACACACACACACACACACACACACACACACTCTGAGAGCTCATAAGAGGTACAGCTGCACACAGTTAAACACACAGGAACGATGTGTCCAGTGTCTCCTCTCACACACACTTGTTTCTTCCCTTCTTTAAAATAACCAATCACACACACACACACACACACACACACACACACACTGGAGGTTTTACACGTTTGTTTATGGAGGTAAAAAAAAAATCTAGAGATGTTCCCTAAAACATCAGAATATAACAGCAGGACACGTTTGATTATTCATTCTTTTTTTAATCATTGAATGATGATGGATGCGAGTTAAACACGGAACAGCCTCCAAGTATAAAAACCTGACTCAGCTTCAAAAAAATAAAAAATAAAAAATGTTGATATATTTTAGAGCTGAAATGATTAGTCGATTAATCGATTAGTTGCCCACTATCACATTAATCACCAACTATTTGGAGATTTTTAAGAAGAAAATGTCTAAATTCTCTGGTTCCAGCTTCTCTTCTTGTTTGGACTGTTGCTCTGAACAAAAAAAAAAAAACTTTTTTAGGTTGAATTTTAGGTAGTTTTGGGAAACAGTAATTGAAGTTTCATACTATTTTACGAAGCAAACAACTAATCGATTAATAGTTTCAATAATCGGTGGAATAATCTACTATCAGAAAAGTCTTTAGCTGCAGCCCTAAAAGATATATATTAACTTCATGAGAAGTAGAGCTGCAACGATTCATCTATCAGTCAACTTTTGCATTGATCAGACCAACCAGAACAACTAATCAATAAATAAATTATTTCATTAACTGATTAACCAACAATCAGAACAACATATACTATAATTTGTATCCATCAGGCTAAAAGAATTTCCTGCTCTCAGATTTAGTCGTCTGTCAGCAATCTCAAAACCTTCTATAAATAAAATGTCTTATTAACATTATTACTGCCATTACAGCTAATTCTCTTCCCTTTATTATTCATGGGTAATTTCATCTATAAACAGCCCCGCATTAACCATACAGAAGTTTCATCTGGTGACGTTAAAAGTAAAGAAATGCTGTTTGAAAACAGGGAGGGGCCGGTTTTATTCAATATATATATAACAATGAAATACTGCCTGAAACAATTAAGCTGCTCTGAATGAAGAGGAACATCACACACACACACACACACACACACGCGCGCGCTGCGGCCCGTAGAGAGCGGTCAGAAAGTGGAGCGAGGCCGTTCAGACCGGCGATGAAGTGGTGATTGCCAGGCAGGCCCCGGAAAAAAAAGAAAAAAAGAAAAAAGAAAAAACAAATGAAAGCATTAAAGCCCCTGCAGGCTCACTTCTATATTAATGCGGCCGTGATGAGTTCCTACATTAATAAAAGAAGGATGATTATCCACGCCGGGGGTTTCTTGAAGTTCAACCAAACCTGAGAGGAATAGAGATTTCAAGGGCTGTTGGGTTTGAAAACATCAAATTAAAAAGGCAACGCGTCGAGGCGGGCGGATTAGAGTTTACAGGAAGCGAGGCGGCGCGCGGCGCCTGGTGCAGGGCGCCATGTTTGGGGCTTTTGTTCGCGTGTGATTCCAGTTCTACAGAGAGTTGATGCTTAACGTGATAAAAGTGATGTTTTTTTGCCAAAGTAGCAGTAACAGGCCAGTGGAAGAGGAGGAAGAGGTCAAACACACAGTTCATGTCCGTTTCCCTGGTAACGGCGTCGCCAGATCCACTCCACGAGCGCCGCCAAGCACGTCCGTGTTTCACATGATGCGACGAGAACATGGCTCCAAGTAGGAGAAGCTTCTGTCTCTGTCCGTGGTGCTGAAACCACGTCTGGCTCCGCTTATAGCGCGCACACTGCTGTATATGTTTATTATTTACTTATTATTATTTATTATTATTCTGTTTATTATATAGAGAGTTTTTATTCTGTTATTTCCCTTTTTTTGTTTTGGTGAAATAAGAAGACAGGAAAAAAAAATAAGTGAACAAATGAACAGAAAAGGACTTTCTCATAAAAATGTTTCCATAGTTAAGACTCAGTTTGAAGTTCATTGACATTATTTTATATTATTTGATATTTAATAATGTGATGTGTCTTTTAAAACATGCCAAAGAACTGTTGAAAAGCGCGCACGTTTAACCTAATTTAACCCGTTTAAGTTAGTTGAGGAATAGTTGCGCCACAAACGAATATGTTACGTGTCGATTATTTCTTTTTCCCGTTTTGTTCTTTTATGTGAAGAAAATAGTGGAAACTAGAGTGGCTGCTTGCACAAACGTGCATTATTTTTGGTATTTTTATGATGTTTTCGAAAGGTATCTCAAGATGTTAAAGTTTGAAAATAAAACCAAATCTTGGACCCCCGGGTCTGCACGGTGCCAGGGTGGAGCCAGGCTGCATCTGCATGCAGTAAATTCTGAAGGGTCGTTATACAGCCACATACTTTGGATTAAATGTGGTAAAAACCAAAATAAACAAGGATAAAAGCATTGCTACAACAGAGAATCCATCTACCAAACTTTTTTTTTTTTTTTTTTTACAATGTCTGTGTCTATATATAGAGAAAATAATGGTAAAAAAAAGCCAATCTACAGGAATATATCGGGTCCTTATTCAGATGACAACACTCTACTTCCTCTTGATTCCAATTAACCACCTGGGGAAAGTTCACCCTGCTGCCATTGATCTAACAGCGAGTTAACGAGACAGAGGAGGGTGTGTGTGTGTGTGTGTGTGTGTGTGTGTGTGTGCGCGCTGCTGGAGGAAAGTTCTAAGTGCCTGCCGGACTCATTAAGTGTGCAGGCTGTGAATAACGCTCACACGTTCAGAGTGATTAGTCTCTGGCCTCTTCAGGATCTGCTGCATCTGTGTGTGTGTGTGTGTGTGTGTGTGTGTGTGTGAGCCACAGCTTCAGGAAGCTGCAGAGCGACACTCTTACATATAAATCACTGTCTGTTGTGTTCGAGACCAGCGACATGAAGTCGCGTGTTTGTGTTCAGGTTCGACTCGTCTCAGCTTCATCTGAACTGTGAAGTCGTTTGACCTTTTGCCACATTTCAAGCTTCATATTAAAGACAGAAAATTAATTTTTGTAAAGAATCGACACCAAGTGGGATACAATTGTGAATTTTGGAATTAAAAAAATGAAAAATAAGGTTGGCTGCACTGGCAGTAAAAGGTCAGAATAATATCACAGACCCAACTTTTCAGTTTTTTATTTCTGAAATAGGTGTAAAATATCTGATCAATTTCATTCCACATCGCGGTTGTGTCCCACTGGTAATCCTTTACAAGAAATTACAATTGTATATCTTTATGATTGAAGCCTGAAATGTGGAAAGACATTCAGTGTGTCTTTCATTTTCATTTATTTCATTTTCAATATATTTAAAATTTTACTAAATTTGAACTGGAATGAGGGAAAATTGCAACTTTTTAACGCAACTTTTCACTTCATCCATGTTAATCGCAGCAAAACTCGGAAAAGTACCACAACTTTCATTGTCATTTTTTGGAAAAGCTCATGCAACGTCACGAATTTTAACGCAGCAAATAAATGAAAATTAATGAGAAAACACACACACACACATCTGGTGTGTCAGGTTGAGTCACTTCAGATCCTACTTGGTTAGTCTCTCACACGCTGGTTTGTGGTCGTCCAGGCAACACACAGTGGCTCACACACACATACACACACACACACACACACACACACACACACCTTCCTGCTCACACTGATTATGCAACGGGAGCAGGGACAGTGGCGTGGAACATGATGTCAGCGTGTGGAAGCCTGTAAAACAGCAGCGGCACACACACACACACACACACACACACACACACCTTCCTGCTCACACTGATTATGCAACGGGAGCAGGGACAGTGGCGTGGAACATGATGTCAGCGTGTGGAAGCCTGTAAAACAGCAGCGGCACACACACACACACACACACACACACACACACACACACACACTCAGCGTATAAACAGCTCCACGCCTTTTAACTTCAGAGCAGCAACACTGGCAGATTCTCCGGGTGAAGGCGACGCGCCGGAACATCCTGTGGTTTTGATAACGAAGCCGACACGTCTCTGCTGCTAAACTCCTTCTACGCTGGTTCGTCTGCAGCTTTTCTGCTGTTTGTGTTAGTTATTTGTTTCTATTTCTGTCAGGTGGTGAAGAGAAGATATTAAAAACATGTCAAATACAAAGACACACACATTGTGTATTAATCTACAGTAGAAAATAGATCCTGACAACAGAATATACTCCTCTGAGCAACATTTTCTAAACTAAAATGCAGCTGAATTACATATATCTCTCTACAACTGAAAGTTGAAATTTAAAAGTAAATTTGTAAGCAATTTTTCAGGATTAGCTTCTATACTAAGAAACTTTCAGGGCCATCGTGATCTTTGAAAAAGAAAAAAATATATATCTGATGGGGATGAATTCACACTTGTACATCTCATACATCTCATATCTCATATAATTTGAATTTATATTATAAAAAAAGTTGTTGGTTTTCATTAACTGTCTTAGACATACTCCTCAACATTACAATGAATAAAGCTAAATAAAATATAATAAATAAAACATAATAAATGAGTTGCACTTGAACTGAGTGAAATGTTTGACAGCAAATATCAAATTTTCTTGAAGATATTCTAATTATTTCAGATGCTTTCATCATTTTTATTTAAAGTCTCATATGTTATAAAGGTAGATCTTAATGTCTTTATTATGAGAAGGTGAAGTTGTTCTATAAATGTCATTTCTATCAACACCAAATGTCTGATGTCACAACTACACAGGCACCGCCCCCCTCCCCATTCACAGCCATTCAAATCCACCAATTAGAGCAGAGGCTCATTAATATAAATTAGACAGAACAAAACCACCAAAAGTTTAGGAAAGAAGATGTCAAACTGTATTCAGATGGTTTTTGGGCATTTAAAATCAAATATATCTTTGTCCTTTACATCACAATTTCCAATATAAAACAGGAAAAATGTGGAATTTTCAACATTGAAGGCCTAATGCTCTGGAAAAAGACGTTACTCTGCATTTCTGGATCACCAGTCACACGCCCACATCTTCTTCTTCAATTTGTGAAAGTGAAAATTCAGTGTGTGAGAAGTGACTCTGCATTTGTGGATCATGAATCACACTTTTTTTTTTTTCATTTTTGTCCACGCACACACAGATCCACACACAAAGAGTTGGTGATTTGCACAATATGAAATATATACACAAATGTACATCTATTTGTAGTAAACAACTTACAAATCAGAAATGTGTATTTGTGCAAATAAAATCATATTTGTAGCTCACCCTCTGTGCGTTTACAGGAATTTATGAGAGAAAATGTTATATAATTTACATAATATTCTCGGCCTCATCCGTTACGGCATTTGTAGTGAAATGTTTAATCACCTTCAGTATTAATTATTTCCTCGTTCATTGTATAGGAAACGGAGGCGTCAGCTCCATGTGACTAAACACTTCTATCACCATCAGTCTCAATATGGAGGAAGTGAAGCTCTAAAGACAGGAAATATGGTGCAATTAAATGTGGAAAGGAAGAGAGAAGAAGGCGACTGTGCAACACTCTGAATCACCAACGGAGTAAAGAAATTTTAAACTGTTCAAATGTCACGAGTCCTTGCTAAATATCACAGCGAAGTAAACTGGAGATGAATCATCTCCACGTTAAAGGTGCTGCATTTATCCGCCGAGCGAGTGTTTCCCTCCTACTTCAGAGTCTGAACACTCAGACTAGAAAACCTGTCATTTCACACTCAGATATGGACACAACTAGTCATTTGGCAACATTAATTAGCCGCGGAGAAGGGTGTGTGTGTGTGTGTGTGTGTGTGTGTGGCGCAGACGGCAGCTGCGGGAGCTGAAAGTTTAGAGTGAGTCATACATTAGTCTGGCTTCAATTAATGACAAAGGAGAAGAAGAAGGAGAAAAAGCGTTGCACACATTAACGTCAAGCACATCAGATCTCTGTTTAATATCTATACGACGATAATAATAGAGTCTGTTCGGTGCAGATGGGAGATTTATACCATCAAGTTCACACATTGAAGGTCACTCGGAGAATTCAAACTCGTGGTGGTGAAGTTTCTCTAACTCCTCTGTAGGTCAGGTGTGGAGCAGGAGGAAGTTTCCTCCTCTGTTTGTGTGTCAGGCCGGGACTCAAAAAGAGGACTCAGATGCGGAGTGGAACAGCGGGTTTTATTGATAACTAGGCAACCTCTTCCACAGGGAGCAAAGAGGGCTATGAAAAAATACAAATAAATACCTATGGCTATAAATCAATATACTATAACGGACTAGGCTATGAATATGACTAGGGAGAAACTAAACTATCTGCAAAAACGCTGAAAATCTACAATTAGCTATCTAGACTAAGGCTATGAAAACTATAACAAAAAATCGCTCCGAAGAGGACAGCACGACAGGCAAGGCAACAAGAACTATGACTAACGAAAACTATAACAAAAAATCGCTCCGAAGAGGACAGCACGACAGGCATGAAACTACAACAAAAAATCGCTCCGAAGAGGACAGCACAACAGGCAAGGCAAGGCAACAAGGACTGTGACTCTAGGATTTCGAAAGGCTTGGGTGAACGCACGGGACGAAACACTTCGGCACAAGACAAGGGGAGACGCAGACAATATATACACAAGGTAATTGGAAACAGGTGGAAACAATCAGGGCGGGGCAGACAATCAGACCCGTGACACATGAGGAAGGGCAAGTGACCTGAAACGAGAGGAGAGTTAGACTTTCAAAATAAAACAGGAAGTGACAAGACAAAACCCCCAAGACAGGACAAACCTCACCGCGGTGTGACATTGTGCCCCGAAGAGTAATTGGACTTTTTCAGAAATGTGTGTTATTCCTCGTCTCTCTGCAACATATCAAGTCTCTCTTGGGTTCGGATTACACTTCGGTCATGAAGTAAAGTAAGAAGTATGTTTTTCATATTTCATGCAGATAAAACATGGAGGTTATCCGTCAATCAACACTCTGCGTGAGGAATAGCGATCTGGTCGAAATGCAAATGGTAGTGAAGCATCAGCGAATGGTGAATTGTTATTATTTCAGCGTAAGTGAAGCGCTGTTATGTGACAGGTCACATGACACGCCAGTGACATCATCATCATCATCGTGACAAACAACACTCTACATGTGGATCACCTTCTTAATATGGGAGTGAATTACAATGAAATGCTGCAATTATTAGACACTGATGTCAGTTTCTGTTTAACTACGGTTGGTTCATTTTTCACGCTGTAACATGCTGCCCGTAAACCTGCGTTCTTCAGTCTTTAGGCTGAACCTGTCATGACGTGTGACTGAGATCTCAGTCAAAAGCGAACATCAATATCCGATAATGAGCAGCGATCAACACTATCTTCATGGAAATGGGATCAATAACTATGTGGTGGCCATGCATCAGTAGCCCGTGGCCATGCATTTGTTATCTCGTGGCCATGAATTATTTATTTTCTATCCAATGTCACCAGAGGGGCTCTGTAGGTTTGCAGTAAAAAAACAATAAATATAGAAATGAAAGAAATGAGTGTCAGGACTGAAATTAAATGTTGCAAGAAAATAAATGGTGGATTAGAACGCAAATCCAAAAGTTTTATTTGCAAAATCAAAGAAACAAAAGTGTGACTTGAATGTTGCGTCTTGACTATACAATGAAAACCCAAAAAAGGGTAAAGTGTTGCAGTCTAAGACCTTTGTTGAGTTGTTGTTTCAGTACATTTTTTTTTGTATTTGTTTGCTTTCTTTTTTTTTTTTCTTTTGCAAATCTTTTTTTTTTTTTGCCCAAACCTTTTTTTTTTCAGCATCTTTTTTGCAAACCAAAATCTGATCCCTGTGGATGGGGCTTAACGAAGCAACATGTAAAAATTGGCGAAAAGATTCCCAAAGAAAAAAAAGTTGTTTCCAATAATCTGCAAAAAAAAAAAAAACCTGAATTGAAAATTTGAAATAGGCTGAAAATATGTTTTAAGTTCTTACAAAAAAACCCTTTATCTCTCTCTCTCACTTCATGCCTTTAAATATAACAGAGGCAAAATCTGATCCATTTTACTATCGGCCTGTGATTTGACAACATGGTGAGTTAAATCTCTTAGTTCTTAAGCAGCTTCTTTTCTGGTGGTTCTCTGTCATTCAAAATTGAACAAAATCACACTAAACACGCCATCTTACTCTCCTACTGATTTTAATTTGGACATTTTACTGCAAAATGTTAATGCATTGTTGCACATTTTCGTCCAGCATGGACTAAAACATGGTTCACAAACAACTGGTAGAAGTCAATGGTAGTTTAGAATATTGCATATTGCTGCAGCAAAACTACACATTTTCTGACAGTTGTGCACAAAGGTTTTTTTGGTGGTTTCAGGTGGTGTCATCTAAACATCAACCATATCACCTCCTGCCGTAGAGGGACATCGGCTTTTATCACCGAACACTTTGCATCACCTAAAGCCGTGTTGGTCTCTCTCCGCTCTGAACCAGGTTGTGACAGCAGGCTGTCCTTCACATCCGCTTCTTGTCACAAACTTTTCCGCGTCTTCCCCCGAGCCGGCGAGCTGAGTTTCAGACATTCCTGTCCAGGGTTGTATATCCAGACCCAACAACGTCCTGTTCCGGCTCCAAATTATGCTGAATTATGGATGAATCATGACTCAAGTTGTCGTCAAAATGCCATCGCGTCACCGCCGCTGCCAGAACGGAAAAAAGGGAAGGAATAAAATCTGAAAATCCATGAGACACTGTTGGGTCTGAGGAGGAAACACAGAGACTCTGCAAGTGGCCTAAAACAACATATACAGTATAACCATATACATGAAAAATGTAGATGACAAACATTCTCAAGTGGTTTTTATCAGTAGCAAAGAAAAATCACGTGGTTATTGCTGTTATTTTATAGCAACAACTTCACTCAATTCCCTTTTTTTCCCAAAACATCAGTTATTAATTAGAATAGAATAATGTTAATATTATTACTTGTGATTTTCCTACAGGATGTCAGTAATATTTTAAATATTTCTAACCCTTTACTTTATCTTTTCCCCCCTCTATAAACCTCCTTACCGATTACAACTGACATATAGAAATGTCAATACCGGCTCATTTCTTTATTGATATTAGTTTGACAGAAACATGATGTTTCTGTGGCCTCGTGCTCCCAGGTTATTTCCAGGTCATTCACCGTGATCTCGGTGTTATTTTATTTTTTTCGCCGACGGATCCTCCTGAGCCCTCCTGAGCCTCTGCAGTCTTTGCAAGAAACAGAAACAGAGATCATGCCAACTCAGCTCCATCCAGGGATCAGCGGCCTGTTTTACACCCTCATCTCAGCGAAAAACAGGAGAGAAGACGACTCAGACCACCAGATGACCACACACACACATTTACACATGGCAAGAGTTAAGAAGAAATGTTTTTTCACATGTTTTTAACATGATTTAAAGCATATCCAAGAGGATATCCCCTGTTGGTGAGTGTCAAAGTCAAAGTCAATTTTATTGTCAATTTCTTCATATGTACTTGACATACAAAGGAATCGAAATTGCGTTTCTCACTATCCTATGCGTTTACATGTACAACAACATCAAAGTGCAGGTGCGCAAGACGAGACAATCCTAAACTACGATACAACAACAACGGTAAAGTGCTAAACTAAAAACTAGAAACAAACAAACATGTATGACAGGACAAGACATGAGTACCCCAAGACAAGACATAAGTAGTACGGAGTGGAAGGACAAGTTCAACAAGATAAAACAAAACAAGACAGTACTGATTGTCCCAGTTATGTGCATTATGAGGTAGTTGTTGTAATGTAATGACTAGTGCAATAACAATATATATATAAATATAAATATACAGCAGCAGGTGTGTGCAAATTTTTGCATGTGCAGAGTCAATTTAGGTGGGTGGGTGTGTGTGTGTGTGTGTGTGTGGGGGGGGCAGTCCAGTGACCTAGTGCAGAGTAGATTTAGGTGTGTGTGTGTGTGGGGGGGGGGGCAGTGTGTGTGGGGGGGGAACAGTCCAGTGACTGGGGGGGGGGGCAGTCCAGTGACCTAGGTCACCAGCGCGGTGTTCCTTCTGGCTGGGGCTGGGGGTGAGAGGGAGGAGGGGAGAGAGTTCAACAGTCTCACGGCCTGGTGGAAGAAGCTGTTCGTGAGTCTGGTGGTGCGGGAGCGGAGGCTCCTGTACCTCTTTCCGGAGGGCAGGAGGCTGAACAGACTGTGTGCAGGGTGACTTCTATCGTTGGCAATTGTGATGGCTTTGCGGCTGAGGCGGGTGGTGTAAAGATCTTGCAGGGAGGGTAGTGGTACACCGATTATCCTTTCAGCTGTTCTCACGATGCGTTGCAGAGCGTTCCTGTTGTAGTCAGTGCAGCTCCCGCCCCACACGGTGATGCAGCCGGTCAGGATGCTTTCGATGGTTCCTCTGTAGAATGTCGTCATGATGGGTGGCGGGGCACTTGCCCGCTTCAGTTTACGCAGGAAGTAGAGACGCTGCTGTGCTTTCTTGGCCAGTGATGCGGTGTTGGTGGTCCAGGAGAGGTCATCACTGATGTGCACCCCCAGGAACTTGGTGCTGCTCACCCTCTCCACTGCAGCACCTTCGATGGTCAAAGGGGGGTGTTGGGTGTGACCTCTCTGGAAGCTGACAACAATCTCTTTGGTCTTGCTGATGTTTAGCAGGAGGTTGTTGTCTTTGCACCATCTGGTCAGAAGCTCTACCTCTTTCCTGTAGTGGGTCTCGTCGCCGTTAGTGATGAGGCCCACCAGTGTTGTGTCGTCGGCAAACTTCACAAGGTGGTTGGAGCTGTGGGTTGGTGTGCAGTCATGTGTCAGGAGGGTGAAGAGGAGGGGGCTGAGCACACAGCCTTGTGGGGCCCCTGTGCTCAGGATGATCCTGTCAGAGATGTTGTTGCCAACACGCACCGCTTGAGGCCTCTGGCTGAGAAAATCCAGCAGCCAGTTGCAGAGTGAGGTGCTGAGGCCCAGTTTGTCCAGTTTGCAGATGAGTTGTTGTGGTATTATGGTGTTGAACGCTGAGCTGAAGTCTAAGAACAGCATTCTCACATACGAGTCTTTCTTGTCCAGGTGGGTGAGTGCTGGGTGGAGGGCAGAGCAAATTGCATCGTCTGTGGATCGCTTTGCCCTGTAAGCGAACTGGTAAGGGTCCAGGCTGGGGGGCAGGATGGATTTAATGTGTGACAGGACTAGTCGTTCAAAGCACTTCATGATAATGGGTGTCAGTGCCACAGGACGATAGTCGTTGAAGCAGGATGGGTAAGATTTCTTTGGTACAGGAATGATGGTGGCAGTTTTGAAGCCTGAAGGCACAATGGCTTGCCTCAGGGAGGTGTTGAAGATGTCTGTAAAAACATCTGTCAGCTCCTCTGCACAGTCTTTCAGCACCCTACCAGAGATGTTGTCTGGACCCTCTGCTTTCCGGATGTTGACAGCAGAGAGTGTTCTCCTCACGCTGGTAGCAGACAGGCACAGGGGCTGGTCATGCAGAGGTGGTGGTGTTTTCTGTGGGTGGGTGGTGTTCTGGTCCTCAAAGCGTGCGAAGAAACTGTTCAGGCTGTTGAGCAGAGTGATGTCGCTCTCGCATCTTTGTGGTGCAGGTTTGTAATCTGTGATGGCCTGAATGCCCTGCCATAGGCTCTGTGCATTCTTGCTGTCCTTGAAGTGGGAGGTTATCTTGTTTGTGTACTCTTTTTTCGCCTTCCTGATGCCACGGGACAGGTTGGCTCTCGCTGTTCTCAGAGCTGATGCATCCCCAGC
The DNA here is from genome assembly GCA_036785175.1 of Eupleurogrammus muticus. Lineage (NCBI taxonomy): Eukaryota > Metazoa > Chordata > Actinopteri > Scombriformes > Trichiuridae > Eupleurogrammus > Eupleurogrammus muticus. The sequence goes on from JAYKQN010000001.1 coordinate 32,811,544, forward strand.
TTTGAAGGCCTTGTCTCTTGCCCTCAACAGCCTATGGACGTCTCCTGTCAGCCATGGCTTCCGGTTGGCCCGCATGGTGATCCTCTTGATGTGGGTCACGTCGTCTGTGCATTTGGTGATGTAGGAGGTCACTGTTTCTGTATATTCTTCAATATCTGTGATGCCGTTGTAGGTAGCTGCTTCCTTAAACATTTCCCAGTCTGTTGTCTCAAAGCAGTCCTGTAAGGCTGAGGTCGCCTCCTGTGGCCACACCCTTATTTCTTTCAGAACCGGTTTGATGACTTTCACTTTCGGTCTGTATGCAGGCATTAACATAATGGTGAGGTGATCGGAGGCGCCGATGTGGGGGAGGGGTGTGGCTTTGTATGCTCCTTTGTGCTGGGTGTAAACACAGTCCAAAGTGTTGTGTCCTCTTGTTGGAAAGTGGATTTGTTGATGAAACTTGGGAAGAACAGTTTTGAGATCAGCATGGTTGAAATCTCCAGCGAGGATGATGAAACCGTCTGGTTGTGCCGTTTGTTGTTCACTGATAGCCTGGTACAGTTCGTTCAGCGCCGCACTTCTGTTGCTGTTGTTAGTTGGGGGGATATAAGTAGCGACCAGCAGGATCGAACTTATCTCCCTCGGCAAATAGAATGGGCGACATTTCACGATCATGAACTCCGCCAGAGGTGAGCAGTGTCTGTATACTACAGTGGCATCCCGGCACCACGCGTCGCGGATGTAAACACACACGCCCCCACCGTGCGTCTTCCCCCCCTCTACGAGAGCCCTGTCGGATCTGTAGCATGTTAGCTGCTCCAGCTGTATCGCGGAGTCCGGAATGTTATTATTAAGCCAAGTTTCAGTAAAAACTAACACACAACAGTCACTCACTTTTCGGTTTGCTGATCTCAGGAGTCGTATATCATCCATTTTATTGTCCAGTGATCGTACGTTAGCCAGAAGGATAGATGGTATGGCTGGGCGAGTTGGCTTAGCCTCTAGCCTAGCCCGGACACCTCCGCGCTTGCCCCGCTTCCTCGTCCTGGCGCACCGCTTCCGACGCTTCCTTTCCGGGGGAGGGGTAGCTGGCGAGTCCGGTGAGTTAGCAGGCCAGCGTAGCAGTCCTAGTTCCGTAAGCGAGTTCTCCAGTTTTGTGTCCAAAACTTTGCAAATCTTGCTTCTCCGGATGTGTAGAAAAAACTGTCAGCTGTACACGTATTCCGACGTGGACTGGCAGAAAAAAACTTCGGACAAACACATGTTTGACGAACAAAACAACGCATTGTCGGGAGAGCGAGAGGCCGCTGCGTCTGCACGCGCCGCCGTCTACTACCGTCTACTACCGTGTGTAACGATGCATAAGTCCACTGTTAGATAGGTAGGTATGCACACACAAACACACGAACACACACAGACACACACACACTGGCACTATATTTGTCTTTATATAAAATGTATATAATGAAATATAATAATAATATAACATAGAAAAACTCAATACCTTACTATTACTAGTTTTTTTTAAATCGTTCTTTCCAAATCAATAAAGATCTGAATCTGTTCCCTTCCAGAAATTCTTCATAACGTCGTGTTGTAATATTCTTGCTGCACACACTGGATTCAGTAAGGGATGTCTTAAATCTCCCAGAATGCTTTCCTTACTCCCAGCAAAGTGTTGGGAACTTGTGGTGATAACAGGAGTGAGTAGGAGTAAACCGTAGTCGAAGATGAAGTATCTAGACACTTTACACAGTGCAAGTACCAATACCTCACTGTAAAAAGTAAAACACTACTTAGCAAAGTAGAAAGTAGAGTAAAAAGTACAACATTTCCTTCTGAAATGTACCGGAATGAAGTACACATGGTAAAAAAAATGATTTTGGAACAAGGGAAAAATTATTGTTTTTAGGACAATTAATCCAATCCTGAGTACAATTTGAGTCTCATATTTTTTAGTTTTTTAATTTTGACTTAAATACGTCATATTATCTGCCAAATGAAATAAGATAGTTCAAGAAAATTCTACCCAACATTCGATTGTACTCAATCCAACATATACCCCCAATAAGATTTCTTTTTTTGCAATCAAGTAACAATATCTCAAACATTTACGCAATATAGCCAGCCCAACTCGTAATCTTTCTTATATCTACTTATCTATCTATCTATCTATCTATGGGCAAACACCCAAAATAGTTTATTAAATCGACCGGCTCGATCGGGAATCGTGTGGTTTGGTGGCGATATTCGTTACTATGGTGATGTAGTTGAAATCTTTGTGCGAGATTTTGGCGCAATGCATTCCGGATGGGGAGTCCAGAGTTGTGATGTTATTGTTAGAGTGTAAAAACACAAAAAAATCATCTGAAAAAAAAAATTTTTGAACTCACGGCCACGGCCATAGTTTTCACCACATGTTAATAATTTTTACATCAAAACGTCGGCACGACCCTCCCCACCCTGAGTAAGAAAGCTGAGAGTTGCACAGTTTTTGGCGCTATGACCCTCCAAGCGCAGCTTCGTGCTCCTTCTCTTCGTATCTCTCCCTTTATAAATTTTCGCTGACTCATCCTGCATTTTAGTAAAACATTGAATTTCTATCGTGCTCCTGTGCCCACATTTTTTAAGCAACGGAAATAAAATATATATCACCACGACCAGGAGACCCTCACCTCTCACAAAATATTCTCATTTTGTGATTATGAATTAGGGTTTTTGAGTTATGAGCAGTTGTTCAGGGTCTATTTTGGCCCTCTCAGAGCATGGAACAGCCGTTTCTTCCCACACTGTGGGACAATAATTTGTCGGTTGGGTCTTTGATGGCTCGTCTACATCAAAGAGCTGGAGCAGGTGTGTAGGTTGCCATAGTAACGGCCCTGGCTTCTGCAATGACAGACTGAGAGCTGATTGGCTGTTGGTTTTTCCTTAATAACTTTGGATCTAAATGTCCGACACATACCAAACTTGGCAGTAAGGATCAGAAAGACATCAGCATCCCATCTGTGGTGTTGAACTTCTGTATTAAGCCACAGTAGAGTCCTGACGCCAAACGGCCCAGCCCGAGCTCTCAGAATTGCTGTGGGAATTGTCTAGTGTTGTATATTATTGTTAAAGTTTTAACAGACATGATGACATGATCATGACTGAAGCTTTACTGATCAAACATGTCATCTACTACACATATTGTAGGAGATAAATGATGTGATAGAAGAAAACAGTCAACAATATTATTATGAATGAAGACATAATGAATATTATATTAAATCTTAGTGATTTTCTGCTATACTGCAAGATTTCCTCAATACAAAAAAAGCCTTTTAGTGAATTTCTGCTGCATGCAGTTCTCTGGCTGAATGGTTCTGACCCGGCGATGGTGGTGTTTTATGAATATAGGACACTGGATGCACTCGCAGCGGCAGGATTTACACACAAACCTCAGGAGGGCTGTTTATGCTGGGAGCACATTTCACTGTGGTCTTATTAAACATCTCTGGGCTTCAAAACAAGAAAAGTGACCTTGCTGCAGCACCGCTGGTGGCGGAATAACTGAAGCCTACATGTTCCCCCACGAGGATTCACTTAAGGATTTCAGATCACCGCTCTATCTCTCTCCAAGGCACGGCCGCCTTGTTTGGGAGTATTTTAGATATTTATTTTACAGAAGGTTATTGATGGAAAACTGCAGAACTAAAGCACAAAAAAACGAGCTACATCTCTGAAAGTCAGTAAGAGGGATGGATTTGTATGGTTTAAACCAATAAACCTCATTTAGTTGAACCTGTTTCAGCCACATATTTTTTTCAAAATGTTCATGCATATAATTAGATCAATTGAATCACTGAGAATCATGTATCTATTTTTTCTAATTTTGTATTGTACTTTAAAGAAAATAGCATTTTAATGACTGTAAACTTCGATGTTTGCACCAATATGACTCTAAACAAAAATGTATTTATACCAGGTACAAAATACATTTTTTGGTTATTCTAGACACTTGAGTGATTATTATATCAGGGTAGAAATTATAATAATTTAAATAAAATTACTTTTTCTAGGATGGTTTGTCAGGAGGAAATGATAGCAAGTCAATGCTGTCATGTGACAGGAAGCACATTTTTTTTGCTGAAAAACTTTTTTGTCATGTCATTGAAAAAAAAAGTACGAGTTACATTCAGATTTATTAATTTTTGAGTACAAAATGACAGTCATGGACTTAAACGGGTTAATGATAAGTGTCAGGATTAAAAATGCAAACACATAAAGATCATTGCTTGAATCCTGATCTGCAACCACACACCTGCAACGTGGAGAAACCTCCGGATGTGAAGGATCTGCCTCCATCCTTCTCTCATGGGATCAGCTGTGTGTGTGTGTGTATGTGTGTGTGTGTGTGTGTGTGTGTGTGTGTGTGTGGTGTGCGTTAAGTGCCAAATGAAAGTAATGATGCTTTGATAGACGCTGCGGCTTCAACAATGCCCACTGTTACGGCTCCATCCATCACCGTGCACTCATGTGATCCTGTAGGGCCCATTAGTCGCTATGACTACGACACGCGCGCACACACACACCGGTTGAAAGCCTCAGAGAAGCTTAGAGACGTCGGTCGTCTTAGGACTTAATGGTAAAAAACACTTTATTCTGTAAGATTGAACAAGGAGTGATACTTTTATGTAGTGTGCATGTGTGTGCATGTGCATGTGTGTGCGTGTGTGTGCCTCCTCCTCCACCCCCCACTTCACTCCTTCCTCCTCCATAGAACATTTTTTTTTCCCACCGCTCGCCCCAGGAAGATGAAACCCTGACAACCCAGAATGCATAACTAAAATGTACGTCAGGCATAGCCAGCCAGCAGTAACAGACTGCTGTCTGCTGTGTGTGTGTGTGTGTGTGTGTGTGTGTGTGTGCAGCCAGCAGCAGACAGACGGGATGAAGACACAGTGACAACGTCACGACTCCTGCTCAGCTGATTCCTGCAGGAAGCTTCAAGTGTGTCGCTCCAGCAATGAAATAAAGAAAAAAAGAACCTTTGCATGGTTATAAAACCAAAGCTCAAGGTCTCATTTATCCAATTTACTGCAGGGATCCCATTCATTTTAAATCCGTTCTGTCTCTTTTCATTTATTTACTACTTGTTGCTGTCATTTAGTTATTGTTGTTGCATCAAGATTTTAAGAGTTGCATCAATGTTGGGTTTTTTTTTCTGTTGCATCAAGGTTCTGTTGTTGCATCAACTTTTGGTGTTGCCTGTACTAAAATAATAATAAAATCCTGTTACATGAGGTTAGAAGCTAATATTGATGTGACGTGTTGTATTATCTGACTGAAACAGATATCTTGCACCAGAATGTCTTGGTGAGCTGTTCTGGGTTTATAATTGTTGGGATATGTAATGATGAATGATAATAAAGAGTCTTTAATTAATTTAATTCAGACCCCAAAATGAGCAAAAGACAAAAACAAAAAATCCACAACCCAAAGATCATCAATTTACTATTATACAAACCTAAAGAAAGCAAAAAAACATTAGATTTGACATCCTGGAATGAGAGAATTTGGACATTTTCTTCTTACAAATGACTCAAATCAACTGATCAATGATTAACATAGTTAGTGATTAATGCAAATAATTGATTTAGTGTCTAATCACTAGCAGCTAGCAGTTCTGCTTTACACAACAACATATTTCCCCATTATTCCAAACATTTCAATGTGCAGACCACTGACAAACATAAGTATGCGATCAGACTCTATATCATCATAATCCTGCTGATTAAAGACATCAGGATCAAAGCTGTTTAAAAAACGAAAGCGGCTAAGCTCATTAATATTCTGCAGTCGGCGTGATGTCAAAACCAAGCCTAGCTTGGTCGGACTGGACGTCACATAACTCAGCCCCGTCCCCGGCAAATTAAATTCTCATGCAAATGTCCTCCGGTGCATATTTACACTGTGAGGATCAACGCTAATGTAAAACCATCACGTGCCAACTTAAGCACAGAGTGGAGCTTTTTCTGCGAAGAGTCGAACACCAGCTGGATGAAAGCGCATCGTACGGACGCTCACGTTTGAATATTTATCAAGGCGGATGCTGAGAAGTTCATCGACGGCAGGAAACAACCTGACGCCTTCATTAGCTTGAAGGTGAGAATGGACAAAAGAAGAAGGAGAAAAATGGAAATGACTCGGAAAATAACGTTTTTATCAGCCATCATTCATTTAGATTTTGGGCCTCATCCAAAACTTTATAGCATTTCACTCCTTCTGCACACAAGCTCTTTTTTTATTTCTGTTTTATTTGAGTTATTAACATAACTCAACATAACTCAACATAACTCTTGCCTTGCCTTAACATCTGTAGTTAACTGGCAGGCCGCTCTTGCATATTGCTTTTTGGAAGAAAGTGTTTCATTAGAATATTTTTCTACTGGTGGTTTCACTTTAATTTATTAGCAAGAAACTCTGTCCGACTCGAGTCTCTCTGCAGATCGACCTCACATGCATCGAGCTGACAGGAAATAAACCCAGCGGCTGACGCCAATCACGGATTCCGACGTGGTACCCAGACATGACGAGGAAGCGCGTGTTAAATCTGTAAGCGGGAAAACTGCCAGGGACAGAATTAACCTGACTGAGGTCGGTCCAGCTCGGAGTCGCCTCCAGACACTTAGAGCAGGGAGCTGGATCATCGTGGTGCTGGGGGGGGGGGGGTTATCATCTGATTTCAGACTGGAAATGGGTATTTGTGTCTCTTTTATTCCCAAATACTACTGAGTAATATTGACTTATCATCTTGGAAATTTCATGATGATAGGCACATATTCATAAATGTGTCATTTTAAAGTGTAAATGCCTCTTTAACCTCTTAAGACACAACCACTTTTTTCAGTTTTATTGGAGAAAATGGTACGGACCAATTCATAGGTAGCACAGTTCCCATGTGTCACATGTCGTTTTTAAAGCCCTGGCTATTGGCTGTCAGGTTCTGTATGGAAAATTTCCATTGGATCCCACTGCTGTCCATCAAACCAAAGGTGGGCCTTCAAACTGGATATCTACCAACCCCTGTGCTTCAACTGGCTCCTGCATGGTGTCAATCGATGGGAAACCACTTGGACACCATAGCTGTTGTGTTGTTTTTCCATAAAAACCAATGAGTGAAGCACAGGAGTTGTGTAAATGACGCCCTGCTGCTCCCACTGATGCTAATGGTGCAGCCTGTCATAAGAGGTCAAAGGGTCTTATACAAAGGTAAATGTTACAAAGGCAAGATTTTATATGTATATATTACTTTTTAACCTATTCTATTATGTTTAATTTGATTTCAAAAGAAGAACATACCTGACAATTAAATATTCAAATGAAGTCGATAGAATAAAGTGAGTTTCATTTAAAGGTGGGATGGGTTATATTATGCTTAAAATCGCCTTCACACCCAGATTGCAACCAATTAATTAAAGTCTCTGAACTCTCTGTACCTGTTTAGTGACACGTTTGCAGCTTTTTATCCCTGACTGTAAGTGTGCTCGCTGTGACGCAGGTTTTAAAGCCGTATCCAGCTGGACATTAAACGACCCCCCCCCCCCCCGCGTGACGCGTCCTCCGCGCGGTTGTTTCACACCGGAACCTCCATCCGACGACACTCCAGCTGTGAGGAGCCCCCGAAGCTGCAAAAAAATGCCAAAATGCAAATGCGAAAGGCTGATGAGCGCGCGTCCTACGACGACGCGAAAGGTCACGATGTGGAAATATCAAAGAGCGAGAAGTGATGTAAGATTCTGTAATCTTATCTCCGCGGAGCACTGTAACCCCGGGGTGCTTTTTCTTGTTATTTATTCAGCAATTATCCCTCGTCTAGCTGCTGCTTTAAGCATCTTCTGAACACCGGCTTGGAAAAAAAAACCAAAACGTTTTTTACTGCAAACACGTAGCGTACGGAACCCTCCAAAGGACGAACTAACGAGGAGAACAGGCCCAGTTGCAGCCTCGCGGTCGACTCCACGGAGACGAACTTTCCGTTTGTCCTGCAGCGGTTTTCACATTATTGTCCTCCACCTGCTGTCACATATTGTTTCTTAATGAGGTATTTGGGTCAGTCTGCGGCACAGTTTCCCATTAGCTCCTTGACCACGGGCGTCTTCAACAATAAAATAAAAAAAAAAAAAGAAAAACCTTGTCTCCCGGCAACTAAGTGCCTTAAACCCGCCAGAACTCCTTTAAAGTTCTTTTAGTGTGTCACAACCCAGTTAATTTCTTTTATGAGTCAACATAATATCTGGGAAACTCTGATCTGGTTTTAAAGCCCTTCAGAGCACAGCGGCTCCTCAGAGAGACTGATGGCCTTCTTTTCTGCGGCGGATGTGAGAGAAAGTTCCAATTTAAGGCTTTTTAAACACACCGCTCTTCAATATCAGGATATAACCTCTTTTTTTTATTGCCGTACCTTGAAGGCTCGTGTTCAGAGAACTTCGAATTCTGTTTGTGTTCTTTGGAAAGTGACCTTGGAGAAGCAGGAGGTTCAGTACTTTCACTTTTCTTCTGAATCTGGTGCTGTCAGTGTGTCCTAAAAAAAAACACTGACTGGTTATGTGTGTGTGTTTTTCTTCTACTGATAGATAATTAAACTCAAAGCTAGTGCAATCATCAAAAAGGATTGTTCTCAATCATAACTCTTGACTAAACTCCCCATCCTAAACATTGTGTTTTTAGTCTTAGAATTAAAATAAATGAATAGTACAAAACTTACAGTCTTTTCCCCACCTCATTATTCATAACATTTAAACAATTTATCTACAACTATAATATCCACCCAGTGTTAAAAATTGAATAATGACCCTAATACAACCTTCTCTCATCGAGAACATTATGGGATTCAGAACAGCAGTGAGTAAAAATATATTGATTAGAATTAGTTAAGTTATTTTCCTTCTTTTTACGCAAACAAGACTAGCATTTTCTAAAAACAAGTGTAAATTGAACTAAATGAAGACAAAAAAATGTAAGTAAGATAAATGATCTGCCAACAGAATGAGAAAATTCTCCTCAATAATGGATTAATGGACTTTTGGGTGGTGTGGGAAAGGCACAAACATGAGCTATCAAACTAAGAAAGAAGATTTTTCAGCCCACCTCAGGGTTTTTTTTATTTCATCAGAACGTGATGATAAATGCTCTAAACGAGTCGGCCGGCGTCTGAGCCTCTCACTCAGGAGTTCAGGAGTCGCCACCTTTAAAACCAAAGTCAAGTTGCAAAGTCGCCCGGATTCCAGACGTGAGTCGGAGCGAATCGGCCATGCGGAAAAGTGTTTTCTCTCCCTTATCGGACCCCTTCAAATGAACCAGTGTTGTGAGGACACTTGGTATGTGAAAAGGGGGAAATAAAGAACTTTTTTTTTTTTCTTGAAACAGATTTTAGTAGTATTTTCTTCAGTAAGATACTGAACCCGAAGGACAGTGTGAGTGGTATGAAACAGTTGCCAATGATAGTTAAATCCATCATATACAGACACAGTGATATTTGAAACATGAAATGACATTTATAGGATTTACAGAAAGTGTGCAGTAATAAGTCATGTGCATGAATTAGGGCACCCTTGTTTTATTGATTTGCTCATTGACCCTTGACCTACATACACAGGTGAAGCCAGTGAAGCAAAAGCATATTCAATGTGGCCAATTGCAAGATGTAGTCCTCTTTGCATCTTTTCTGAAGAGTGGCAACATGGTGAACGGCCTGCATTTATATGGCCGGTGGCGATATAGAGAGCCGCCCGCACATCTGGAAACTAACACACGGCACATGCCCTCGGAGGCAAATCGGGGTTAAGTATCTTGCCAACGAAACACCAATATGCAACTCGGAGAAGCCGGGAATCGAACCGTCAATCTTCCGACTGGTGGACGACTCAGAGCTACAGCCGTCCCCATGGAAGCCTCAAAACAACTGTCAAATGACCTGAAAACAGAGATTGTTCAACATCGTGGTTTAGAGAGAAGGATACAACGAGCTAGCTCAGAGATTTCAGTTGTCAAATTTCCACTGTGATGGAATGGAAGACCACAGGCCCGGTTCTAGCTAAGGCCTGAGAAAAAAAAATCTGAGATAAACAGAAGTTAATGGTGGTGAGAAGAGTCGAACTCCACCCGCAGACCAGCTCCAAACACCTACAGCATGATCTGCTGCAGATGGTGTCACTTATCTTCTTCAACTATTCAGCAGCACTTTGCACAAGGGGATGCTGTATGGGAGCATTATGTGGAAGAAGCCATTTCTGCCTTTTCACATGCTCAGGAGTCGGAGACTGGACTTTAACACACACCCACACCCAACCTTAACACATTTTGCTTTTGCTTGTCATGCTTTTTAAAGTGTCACTGCTCAGAATGAGCCTGTGTGTGTGTTACACTGTGCTTTTGATGAATAGAACAATTTGGTTTTGTGTAACCAAACCAACCGATAGGTGTCTGCAGGAGTCTCAACTGTTGTAGTATGCAAGTAATTATTGAGAAACGAATGGTTTGGTCTGATCAAGCCTAGTCGGCCGATGTATATATATATAAGGGCTGCCATTGGACGTTTAGGGGGGAACTGTCTTGGTCCCACCTGCTGAGAGGTGGATCATAGTGCTGGCCTGAGCATGTACCGGTACCACCGTTAATAAACCGCCTTGTTTTTGACAAAATTGAGCTCTGCTGCCTCCTGTCTCAACTTCATCCGATTGCCCTGATCCCTTTTGTTGGGAGGCCACGCCGATCGCCCACAAAGGTGCTGTGGACTGATGAACTAAAATTGAGTAGTATGGACATACCAAGGGGTGGTATGCATGGTGGATGAAGAACATAGCATTCCAAGACAAACACTTGCTACTAAAGTAAATTTGCTGGTGATTCCATCATGCAGAACAAATAGTGGTGATCTGGGTAAAGTTGAAGGTCCATGGATTCCAGTAGGTATCAGCAGATTCTTGTCTGGTTGAACTTGTTGAGGTTGCACTGGGGCTGGATACTTATACCTCTACCTTTTCTACGGTGTTCATGTGAGAGGTACAAAGAGAAACTTTTGAAAATGGCCATTTCAGTCCCCAGACATGAATATGATTGAAAATCAGTGGTGTGATTGAAATCAGGCTGTCTTTTTCTCAGAAACCATGACTGGCGATTAATAATTATTGTTGAGAAATGTTATTGTTGGGTGACCCAGATCAATGCACATGCCGACTTATGTTTAGGTGTTGTTTGCACACTTTCTGTAAATCTGAACTTCATTTCACTTCTCAAATATCAGTATGTGTCTGCTTTCTGACATATTTACCTGAAATTGCTCATCCAAACAACTAATAATTTATAAAGGAAGATGATGAAAATTATCAGTTTTTTTTTATACCACTGTATATAGGAGTGAACATGTCTCAGCCACCAAAGATGGATCGATAGGGAGGTCTCACCCTGTTTAGTTTATTCTGATCCAGTCCACAGCTCCGGCTGTGGTCCTGTCAGACAGCTGAAATCATTCCTCCTCCTCCCGACGCCAGCGGCATTACATCACTTTCCCCAACACTCTGGAAAGAAGGAGTTTCTTGATCTTCGCCGCGGAAAGTTCTGTCTCTTTCTCCGAGCGTCAGTCCGCGGAGTCGGTAACCCTCGGGGTCGTCTGCGTTGCCCCGGGCGATGGTGGGAGGACGAGGGCATGAAAAGCATCCGGCGGCAGCCCTGTGGAATTAATCAATGAGCGAGGCGAAGGAGAGGGGGAGGAAAAAAAAAAAAAAGAGGACGACGAGATCAGAAGAAGTGTCAGAGAGGAGATGAGAGGAATGCGGCGTTTTCATCGGAAATGCAATCAAATGTTGAACTGCATGTTTTTCTTTTTTTTCACGCTGAAAAATCAATCCTGGTCATTGGAAAATGCTTAATCTGAATTGCTTTTAATGACAGATGTTTGTACTCAATTTTAGATATGTTTTTTTTTGCCCAAAATCTCCATCCTGCCTCCAGCTCCTCAACATCTCCTCATTCTGGCTCCTCTACAACACTGGTCATCTGTTGCTCTCATAATTGATTGGAAGACATTATTGATTACTTACCACGCCCCTGGTTATCGGATCTCTTATCAGCTCATGTTCCTCCTCACTCGCTGAAATCCTGACTTAGGGATGGGCTGCCAACCGGCCTGATGCCTTTTATTAAATTGGGACTTCTAACAACGGCTGTGATAATGAAAAGCCATATCTATGACCTTGAACATTTGATCAGCAGGGTTGTGCACAGAATAACATGGGAAGTCTCATCATAGGCAAATAAAAGTAGTGTGAGTTCTTTTAATTTAATAATAATTCACAAATTGTTCAGGTGACAGTTTTGTTGCATAACAAAGAGAATAAATCTAAAAGGATCTGATTAACGATAAACTATCACGTGTGTTCACGTCTCTGGAATGTCCCTTTATGGGTCTTTTCTTTTGGTTCAGGCTCAGCCTGATTTGTTGCCGTCCTGCAGGTTCTAACTTCTCTCTGACAGAGCAGGAAATAAACTTGGCCTCAGATCAAGTGGGACACATTAACCAGACAGTGGAGGAGTTGAAACAGCAGGTTGAGCCTTCAGCAGAGCAGAAAATGGGAAACAATGGTGCGGACGACGTTGGTCGTGCAAAGCCCCCTCCCAAAATGCAGCATATGCTTATGTGTGTGTGTGTGTGTGTGTGTGTGTGTGTGTGTGTGTGTGTGTGTGTGGTGTTAGACAAGCGGCCCTTGAGGTTTTTTTTCTTTTTTTTTTAATGCAGATAAGAACAGACATAGTGGACAAAATATTACAAACTTTCAAATCTAGTATTTAGACATAAACACAGTATCCAGTGAACACGCACTTGCTTTTTACTGTATTTCTCTGCATGAAAACGCGATGTTTCTTTAATAGTCAATGTCGATTTTGAAATAGTTCAAGTTTGTTGGCCATCATCAAGTCATCAAGTTCCTCAGTAAGTAACTATTTATAGTATTTGTGGAATCGATACCTGTAAATGCACAGAGGGTGAACTACAAATATTTTGTAGTACTACAATACTTTGTTTGTATGTGTTTTGGTATCCACAAATACAATTTCTAATTTGTAACTAGTATTTTTTTTTTGTCTTTTTCACAAATGCATGTATATTTGTAAATATATAATTTTTCTTTTCTACAGAACAAAAAAATGACATTTGTAAACTGAAAATTGACGATAGAAGTGTGACTTGTGAATACTCAATTATAGGTGAAGGTCTTGCATTGAAAAATCCTACTATAGTATAAAGTACTATGTATTGTGAGCTTGACATCGTAGTGAAAATACATAATTATTATGAGATGGTAAATTGTTGTAAATAGATACATATATTTTATCAGCTTGATGTAGTTGTCAACTATTGCATTAATCACAGAGTATTTTTAGGATCAATTAATAAATTTGACAAATTCTCTGGTTCCAGCTTCTAAACTCTGATTATTTTCTGGTTTCTACAGTCTTCAATAATAGTAAACTGATGATCTTTAGGTTAAGTTGGGGAAATGTGATCTGCATTTTGATCCATTCTAGTTTGGTTAATTATTAATGGATCCAAAAGATTAATGAACCATCTCAATAGTTACGTTACAGCCATAGACGTCATGTTAAGTTTCCTTTTGTTTTTTCTTTTTGATGCATTTGTGGTTCAGAAATCTATATTTGTGGATACCACAACATGTGTGCAAATAAAATAAAATTTGTAGATCACCCTCTGTGCATTTACAGATAATAATGAGACAAATCAACATGTAGTGATGCATCATTTTTAGAGGCCTTTCCAGGTAGGATGCAACATGTCTTAGAAATGCTCCACTGTTCACAAATAAACACAATGTGATTTACAAATGCAAAAACTTGTATCAAATAAGTGCAATTTTATTAAACTAGAAACACGCTCTGAGAGCACACTCCTTCACCAAGCAAATTGTACCTCCCACCCAACATTGTTGTCCTATACCTTACCATACCATACATCACTGTTGTATGAAAAAAATTTGTAATAAATACTATATATATTCAGCACAATTTTCCCTGAAAATTTGATGAAAATCCGATGAGAACTTGTTGAGATATTTTGAGACATTTTGCTAACAAACAAACACACAGCCTCCTCGGCGGTAGAGGTAATAAATAAAGCATGTCTCAAAAGTGCAAAGAAAAAAAAAAACCTTCAAGTACGCATAAAAAAAAAAACACAATCCGTCAAGTACAAATCAAAATACCAAGTATGACATAAAAAGTACACAGCAACATGAGGCACCAGCGTAATGTGCTACTTATACTTGTATGAGTTTTGCAAGAGAAATTCACCCTCTACCACAAACTTTTCTACACGTTTATTTCACTTGTATTTGCCTGCAAATCAGTGTGATGTAATATAATGATGATTACTTGTACTCTCTTTCGACACAGTTTCATGTCGTTTTTCACATGTTGGTGGAAAGCAGTGACACCCACACACACTCACACACACACACACACACACACACACACAATAAAATAGAGCAGTGAAAGTGTGTGAAAGGAAACAAAAGCAAAGAGTAATTTGGCCCACAGCGAACAAACTGCAGGTTCTGAAAAGCAAAAACCGAACAAAACACGCTTACAGAAAGAGGAGTGATGTCTGCATTTAAAGCGACGTGGCTCCATCTATTTCAGTTCGAGCTTTGGTCGCTTTAAAACGAGAAAAGTCTGCAAGTCTTACATGATTCAGGTCTACTTCAACCAAGACGAGGACCGAGTGTGTGTACTTAAAAGATGATGGCGGGGAGTAAAACTGGAAGCGGACCAGCCTCTGAACTACACACAGGGGGGGGATAGATGCGGGGGAGGACGCAGCTTTATGGGACGCGGAGGCCGCTGAGTTACTTCTGCAGGGCTACAAACACACAGATAAACCAGTGTGCAGGGGAGGAAATGAAGGAAATAAAATAGATGCACACTGGAAAACACACAAACAGGCACACACTGGCCTGGCGCAACACTTAAAAGCTTATGGTACGGCATATATATATGTCACACAGCGGGTGTCGGTGGCAGCGGAAAGGCAGGAGTCATAGAAATGATTATCTACCATTGACTCGCAGCGTGAGAGCCGCGAGCTCAATGCGCTGCTTTTTACTGGCTGTTCCCGGGGAAAAAAGGAGACAACGAGGACGCATAAAGCATTCTGTTTCTCCTCCTCCGTCTCGCTCCGGCAGACTTTCGTTGTGCGATGTCATTTCAGGGCTTTTCTCCCTGCGACACGCTGCACCGTCCTTGGTCTGTGGACACCAGCAACACCAAGTTTTCCCAAACAGGCGCTAAATTAATAAAGGAAAAAATAATAATAAACCTCCAGGAAAAAGCATGTTTTGTTAGATAGCACATAACCTACTATGATTGATGAACGTGTCCCTGGAGGCTGATTATTTTTTTTATAAATGTGCCTGAAATGAGCAAATGGAAGGATGCCCCGTAGAGAAAACACACAGAAGTATTTTTGGCTGCAGGCGTGACGCCGTGCTGTTGCTCTGAGTGAAACGTAGTAAAAAAAAAAAAAAAAAAAAGGGAAAATGATTTTAAGCTTTGTTGTTTTAGTTTTTAGACGTTGCATGCTTATTTGCATACATATTGAAGGTTGGAATGACAAATCCCACCATCTCTCTGGCAATTGTGATTTGGATGTTGATCTGAACACTGTTCTTACACTGCTCTCAGTCAGCCAGGTCATCTTTATCTTGTCGAGTTGTAGAAACATAAAATGTTACTAGGTAAAAATATCTTGTTTTTGGTACTAGTGTTGGTATAAGTCTAATATTAAAAAGAAGTGTCTTATTTTTTTTTAAAGAAAATGTTATTCTTTGTACATGAAATGTACACATATAGTAATTTTATCATATTTATACAGCACAGTGATACATATAAAAAAAATAACTGGAAGTAGCCTGGCTCCTCCTACATATGACTCAATTTTCATTTCTCTTTATT
This sequence comes from Eupleurogrammus muticus, assembly GCA_036785175.1. Lineage (NCBI taxonomy): Eukaryota > Metazoa > Chordata > Actinopteri > Scombriformes > Trichiuridae > Eupleurogrammus > Eupleurogrammus muticus. The sequence goes on from JAYKQN010000001.1 coordinate 32,827,531, forward strand.
CCATATGGGTTTTTTCTGCGTAGAAAGATGCAAGAGAATCAGTTTTGGTCCTCGGTAGAATATTAGGCGGTGTTGCTGAATATCCATAGGTTAACACAGCAACAAAAACAGTGGGTTTATTTCTTTTTTTCTTTTTTTTTGGCACACTGGCATGTGACAGCACATCACAGACAAACGTCAGCCATTGATTTTGGTAGATCAGCAATGACTCTGGGAAGATGCAGTAGTGTTAAACTTCAACAGTTTCCCGCTTCATGTATGTAAATGGAGACTTTTTCTACTGATCTATACCACTACATTCACAGTTGTACCAGCCTATGCTGTAATCTTCATCAAAAAGGATCGTTTTATGCTAGTCTTAAACATAAAGTGGGTTTCTGCTGCCTGGACTAAAACAAAAAGGTAGATGGTTTCACTGGAGAGGAGCCTGATAGTTGCAGGCTCTGCCTCCAATGTCCATGAAAGCCTGTGTTCTGGGATCACAGTGTTCTTATACAAAAAAAAATGTCATTGTCAGGCTATAATCCCCCCCCCTAACCCCCAAAAAAGAAAAGATTGTATTTTGAAATCTGATAATCCCACACACGGCACCAGCTGATCTACACCAAGGACTCGGCAGCTGTAATGGACCGAGACACAGAGGACAGAACATTATCTCCCTCCTGTCAAAGCGGAGGGCTTTGACCACTGTGAACTTATTCTGCTCTGTTGAAGTCGTTGCCTAGCAACAGTTGGACTGACACCATCGGCGTAGCTGGTTTTCACCAGTATACTTTGTTTTTCTTTACCGAACAATGTGCGAGTGGAGCATTTACAGCACATCTGAGCTGGTTCCTGACCTTTCTGTGCACATTAGTGTTTAACTGTCGACGGCTCCTGACTAGAAAATCTTTATATTACATAAAAAAAAAAGAGAATAACCTCAGGTTCATGTGTTGATTTGCTGCAGCAATTAAAATTATTTGTGTGCAGCTTTTATGAGGGGAAACATCCTGCTTAAGAATATTCTCCTGGGTGTAGCTGACTAGAATAAGTTTTTTTTTATGGTTTAGGGACAAGCCAAATTTAAACTAAACCAACAACTCCTCTTCTTAATTCCAAAAGTAAGTTTTGTTTATTTGAGAAGCTTTGCCTTTAAATTAGTTACTAAAATAGCTCTTAATACGGAAATGTTCACAGATTGCACTGTGCAGTGCAGTGGCTTCTCAGTCTACACTTTAGTTCTTTTGTTTCTTATTAAATATTCAGTGATACTGCTGCTGTTTTCAAAAAATGGTTTTGATGTGTTTTTTTTTCCTCTCCTAAAAAAACTGGACATTGTTGTTTTTAGGCAATCATTACTGAAACAAGAATGAACCAGATTGGGGCTATTTTAAGATGTGCATCCTACCTTTTTCCCTCCTCGGGGAACGCCTAAGAGAACTGACATATTGTATAAATATTTCATGTTATATATTTAATGCATAACTGTACAATGAACCGAAAATACAGAGACACCTGCGGGAGGTTTTTTGTAGAACGAGAAAGTCAAAGGAAATTGACTTTGGTTCAGAGACAGATGTTTGAAATCATTTACATAAAAATCATGTTTGGAAAGCTGAACGAGACTCACTGAGTTGGCATAACCCGTAGATCCAGAAGGGACATACGAAGGCGGAATTTTAACTGCATTAATCCATTAAATAACAACATAAGCTTAAAAAAATAACAATTATTTTATTGGTTTATTCGCAGAAATGAATGATTTGAGGGGTTTATCCACTCATGACTCATTCTGTCTTATACATTATACACCATACCAACCCGCCTGTCAAATACCTTTTTACTTCTGTTTACACAAAATCAAATCTTAACAAGTGAACATATATTGTTTTTGTTACAATGAATCCAATATTGATAAAAGTTATCTTTGAATTTATTTCATTGGCCAATTGAATATCAAGATTTTTAATCTTGATTTTGGTCAATTAATTTTCTTAAAATAAATTGAAATTGTTTAACTTTTTATCTCACTGTTGTCTGTTCACCTCATGTTATGGACTCTTCTCTGAAAAAGTCTAAATAAGTCAAATTATCTGCCAATTAATAATTCTATTCACTATTGGACTAATTGTACTAAATTTTATTTAATTGTTTGCAGCGTAATGGTCCTTTAATGGTTTTAAAAGGTGAGTATATCAGTATGATTTATAGATTTTAGATATAGATTTGTTTCATGAATACTGTAAATGCAAAGAGAGTTATCTTAAAATCATAAAACGTAGTTGTAGATCACCTTCTGTACATTCACAGAAATCTCGCTCCATATACCATATGTGTCCCCGCTCACCTTCTCTTTATGTCTTGAGACAGATTTTTTCTCTGCATTGTAGAATGAAAGTAGAATAAAACATACATATACCAGTATAAAAAAACACAATTCTATTAATAGCATATAGTATAAATGGAATAAATGGAAAACAGATATGAAATATACATGTCACATAGCCAAAACATACTTCCTGTATAAACTCTGCAGGCTCTATTCAAGTTCCTAAAGAATCATCCGTCTCAGTATTTTTATGAGTATTGGAAATTTCAAGGTTATCCGGTGAGTGAAAGTGACACGACGAAGAAATCCGACGCCCTTGGATGGAAAAGGAGCCGAGAAATAAAGCGGTATGGGAGTCAGCACCTTCAGTGAGTATTAGCGGCAGCAGGAAGGTTTACATACTGGAGGGTTGACTACAAATAAGCTGTTCACGTAACGAAGGAATATCCCCCCCCCTCCTGTGCAGGAGTGTGGTTCCGCTGCTATTTTAATAGATTTGGAACGACAAAGAGGATGAAAACATCACAGGAATAATAAATACAATAAGGAAAAAAAAATAGACATAATTAATTAATGCAAATACAAAATGTAACAAATGAAGAAGAAGAAATGTAAATGGGTTTAGTGAACATACTCGATTTAGTTCAAGTTGTTCATTAAAAACATGGAGGGGGAACAAAAACAAGACGTTTGTTCACAAATAACTTAAAGTGTTCGCGACGGTAAAATATGAAAAATTGAGTTTTTGTCCTGATGTGTCTGCAGCAGATTAAAGTCTGCACTGTGCAAAAAAAAAAAAAAAAAAAGAAGCCGCCATTGTTTTATTGATGAGGCGAGCGTGATGATCGCCCCAGAGAGGAAAGAGGTTGTTAATTGGTAGAATATAGAGCTTATTATTAGGGGAGGCTGCAGCATGATGAGTGTGCAGGTTGCTGTCTGTGTGCTCGCCACATTTAAATTCACTGTTTTACATTCCACTGCATGAATGGAGATTAATCACAGCAAACAGTGGCCTACACTGCTCTGTGTGTGTGTTTGCATGCATGTATGTTTGTGTGTGTGTGTGTGTGTGTGACAAAACAACTCTGCATTGTCTCTAATTAGCAGTGGAGGGTTCTTCTATTGAAAAGCGCTGACCGCAGCAGGCAAACACTTGTTTATGAGACCTACTTTATGTCAGTGTAAACTCCTAACAACACACCCGTGTCCCCGAGCAGCCTCTGATGTGGATCACACAGGACACCGCCGGAGATGCCGCACGCCGCTCCGATGGCATAAAGCATCGGACCACGTGATCCGATGCTTTATGCGGAGTGGAGACGGGACTGGGGTCAACTGGGGCCCTTTGAGGAAAGCTTTGTGATGTCAGACATGCCTTGACTCGGCAGGTTTATCTGTTTTGTTCTTTTACAAATCTGAGCATACACAATCTTCTGCAACATTTCAACACATCTCTACAGCAAGGATGCAAAAATAGCTTTTTAGCTGCCTTGGTGGGATTTAGATATACTGGGGCATGTCATATAATTAGAATATTGTGAAAAGTTATGAGGTTTCATTATCTGTATAAGCCATGATTCCCTTAACTACAAAAAATGAATGTTTGAAATATTTCAATGTTTTGTGGATCTATATGAGTTTTTTTTTTATCTGAAATAATTGACAACATGGAAATTTGCACAATATGTCAGGCCGGGACTCAAAAAGAGGACTCAGATGCGGAGTGGAACAGCGGGTTTTATTGATAAATAGGCAACCTCTTCCACAGAGAGCAAAGAGGGCTATGACAAAATACAAAGAAAATATCTATGGCTATAAATCACTATACTATAAAGGACTAGACTATGACTATGGGGAGAAATATCTATGGCTATAAATCACTATACTATAAAGGACTAGACTATGACTATGACTAGGGGGAAACTAAACTATCTCCGAAAAGGCTGGAGGAAAAAAACTCAACTATGAAACAAAATCTTTCCAAATAACTGAAAACAAAGGCTGAACTGAAAATCTACAATTAACTATCTAAACTAAGGCTATGAAAACTACAACAAAAAATCGCTCCAGGCAAGGCAAGGCAAGGCAAGGCAAGGCAAGGCAAGGCAAGGCAAGGCAAGGCAAGGCAAGGCAAGGCAAGGCAAGGCAAGGCAAGGCAAGGCAAGGCAAGGCAAGGCAAGGCAAGGCAAGGCAAGGCAAGGCAAGGCAAGGCAAGGCAAGGCAAGGCAAGGCAAGGCAAGGCAAGGCAAGGCAAGGCAAGGCAACAAGAACTATGACCAGAGGACTTCAAATGGCTTGGGTGAACGCACGGGACGAAACACTTCGGCACAAGACAAGGGGAGACACAGACAATATATACACAAGGTAATTGGAGCCAGGTGGAAACAATCAGGGCGGGGCAGACAATCAGACCGGTGACACATGAGAAAGGGCAAGTGACCTGAAACGAGAGGAGAGTCAGACTTTCAAAATAAAACAGGAAGTGACAAGACAAAAACCCCAAGACAGGACAAACCTCACCGCGGTGTGACACAATATTGTACAAACATGAGATAATGTTACTGTAGGATATTTTCACCTAATTGACACCAATACAAAGATTTTCAGACAGAAACAGAACAGACCTCTGTGTTGGCTAGTGACTCCAAAATATTAACTC